>SJYQ01096416.1:85474-112381 GCA_006410935.1 Redunca redunca | reverse complement strand
CATACAAACCTACAGACGACATCTGTGCAGTCACAGGGAATGGATACGAATTGTGATTTAGAAGAGTTATGTTTCACGCAGGGTGTTTGGTTTGGGTTTTGATGCTCTTTTCAGCTAAGCTGAGCATACATTTTTAAAGGTTTAAAAATGGAAAACGGGATTCTATCACGTGGCCCCGGGAGGAAGACATGAAATCAGAGAAGGAAGCTTCCTTCATCCCAAATGCCTTGGCGTATTCCTTGGGCTCCTACTCAAGAATGAGACACACAACCAGATGTGACATCTGGTTCCATGGATTAGACCTTGTGCGTGCTTCCCAACCAAGCTCCAAAAGCCTGGGACAGCCAGACTGTCACTGGGGTGGGAAGACCGAGAAGTGATTACCCTGGAGATGGGGCAGGGAGGTGGGAAAAGAAGCTCGGGGGCCAAGGATTTCAGAAAGCAGAGCTTCTAGACATTCCATCCAGCCAGCCCAACTCCCTTTTCCTCCCCAAAGCCTCGCTGGCTGGCCTGCCCTTAAAACTGCGCTCCCTCCTTCCACTTCTTGCACATGTGCTGACGTGTAACTGGCTCAGCACAACACCCCCATTTTCAGCTACTTTCCCAAAGTTGGTGTTGAAATTCAAGAGCACAACTGGCTCCTGGGTTTCTAAAGGATTGTAGATACTTGATTCCTACAATTGTAGGTACTCTGGGCAGCCAAGTCCCCAAAAGCCTGGTTACTCTCCATAAGAAGCAGGACGAAATGAGTCCATAAGCAGGAAGGCTGATGGCTGTCTTTTTCCCAGATCAAAAGTGCCCCCAAGGTCTGTGTAGCCACCGGGTGCCCCAAACAACCTCACTCCTGTAGTCATCATATATTTGGTCTGGGGAAACTGTAACATTCTCCTTCCTCTCTGAGATCCCTACGTTTTCTTCCCTGCTGGATGCTGTAGGACAGGAGTCATTACGGGTTGCTCTATAAATTAACAACCCCACACACTCCTTACCCTTTACCCAGAGAGCAGACTCTGAGCATTTCACCAAGATCCCGGCTTTTTGTGCCTTCCCAGACAGATGTCCAACTACATACCCCAGACCCCCTTGCAGCTGGGCATGGCCATGTGAGGAAGTTCTAACCAATGGAACATGAGCACAAGTGTCTCACCCACTTGCAGGCACGGAGGTAAGACCCATCCACAAGACTCCCCTTTCCCCTTCCAGCCTACCATGTGGAAGGCATGCCATGTGGTTGGCATGGAGTCAACCACAGGAGGGCTTCTCAGGTGGCACTAGTGGCAAAAGAACCTGCCTGCCAATGCAGGAGACAGAAGGGCCAAGGGTTTGATCCCTGGGTGGGGAAGATCCCCTGGAGAAGGGCATGGCAACCCACTCCAGGATTCTTGCCTGGAGAATTCCATAGACAGAGGAGCCTGGCAGGCTGCAGTCCATGGGGTTGCAAAGAGTCGGATAAGACTGAAGTGACTTAGCATGCATGCACGTGCAACCACAGGAAACTGGAGGCTGCGTGCTCAAGATGGGGTCCCTGAATGAGCCTTCCCCACTGACCAGGAATCTTGCACATGATCAGGAAAGTTTTGAGTTTGAAAGTGAAAGTGCTGGTCGCCCAGTGGTGTCAGACTCTGCAATTCTGTGGACTGTAGCCCACCAAGCTCCTCTGTCCATGGAATTCTCCAAGCAAGAATACTGGAGTGGGTTGCCGTTTCCTTCTTGAAGAGATCTCCCCGACCCAGGGATTGAACTCAAGCTATTCCAACTTTTGTTGTTATTGCAGCAGCTGGCTAATCTTCCCACTTACATGTTCTCCATAGCATGACTCTCCATCGGATGATCAGCTTACATCACTTACTCATTTATTGTCTCCTCTCTCAGAGCAGGGCCTGTGTTTAGTTCCCTGCTGTGCCCCTAGCTCCCCACACCATGCAGAGACATTTAATAACCAATTGTTAAATACACAGATGAGTAGATGTCTCACACATTCAGTGTTTGGCAAGAACAGGAATCTGCCCCTGCTTTTGGTTTCTCCTCCGCCTCTGAGATAGAAAATTAGCATATCATTAAATTAACATCCTCACTCTTCTGGATCCAGCCTGTATTCCCTTCTCTTTCACATCCTCCCAGAATCCTTCCCACAATGGCCTGCAGCCTCTGGGCCCCTGAGCTGGAGGTCCCTGTGCAGTTACAACTGTCACACTGCACAGCAAGGGCAGGGGTCTGTGTCTCTCCCACCTCCCATGTCCCCCACCCTCCAACTAGACTGGGAGAGCCTTGAGGCCAGAACTCTTTTTTTTCTTTTCATCTTTGCATCTTCCCAGTGTTGGGCACAAGTGTCTCTTGAAACAAGCACCCTAAAATATTGAATAAATATTTGTAAAAATATTTACTGTATGTGTATAACATTTGGGCTTCCCAGGTAGCTCAATGCTGAAGAACTCGCCTGCCCATGAAAGAGACATAAGAGACATGGGTTGAAAAGATCCCGTGGAGAAGGCAATGGCCACCAACTCCAGTATTCCTGCCTGGGAAATCCCCTGGACAGAAGAGCCTGGCAGGCTACAGTCCCTGGGATTGCAAAAGAGTCAGACACAACTTAGCGACTAAACAACAACATTTAACATTCAATTATGCAAACATTTGATTACCTTATGTATTTCTATCCTAAACACTTAAATATTTTATCTTTTTTTAACTGTTGTTACTCTGCTGCTAACCAAGAATAAAAAGCTTTCCACACTCTTGGATCCATTTATAAGAGGACCTGAGCTGGTGTTCAGAGTAGTCTACAGATTTCTTCTATTAAGCTTTTTGGATCTTAATACTTGGCATGGCGCATGAGAGGAGGGGGAAGCCCAAACACTTTCAGTTGCACACAAACCAACCCTTGATTGGGGTCCCCAAACATTTTTCCACAGAGGCCCAAGCCTGCCTCCTGGCACCCCTGGGTACACACAGGATTTTTGTTTTTCAAAGTGCTTGCCCATTTGACCCTCACAAAGGCAGTGTGATACACACAGGCAGAGATTATTCTGTCCATTTGAAAGATATGAAAATTGAGTCTCGGAGAGGTTCAGTGACTTGTCGAAGATCACAGTTTGTGTGCTGAGCTGTCACTAGGATCCAGGGCCCCAGACATTTCCCCTCTTTTCCTTCCCTGTCTTCAGCATGACCTAAACAAAAGGAAACTTCACGGGGGCCTTGAAGAAGCAAAGCCATCGAGCTGTGACACGGGTGAGCGGAAACACGTTGACTTTGAGTGATAAACCTGAGTTCAGAACAAACTGGGCCAAACAACTTCAGCAGATGAAAGCTTCCCCCTCTTCTAATTTTAGAGCCTTCTAAAATGGCCTGAGAGGAGTGTCTGTGGTTACAGGGTGTAGCATCTGCTGCTGCTGTGTGGCTGGAGGCAGAACGGGAAGATGGTACTCACTCGATTTTTCTTCTTTAATGGTGTATTCGAGCACCTCGGATGAGCTCTCGTTCAGGGAAGGGAAGTGGACACAGAGCACCAGGTGCTTCAAGCTGCTGTCCCGGCGGACCAGGAACGCCTGCCATGGAGGAAGAGGGCACTCCGTGAGTCAAAGATGTGGCAGGAGGTTGGAAGGGCAACTGTGAGACGAGAGTCGTCTGGAAGGTTCCAGAAACCAAGAGGCAGGGTGGTGGAGTCTAGCATTCCCAAGGACAAGCAGGGGTTCTGTCCCAAGGGCCATGTGTCACCTGGCACATGTGCCATGGATCCTTGAGCCTCGGTTTCTCATCTGTGTATGGAAGTGGAGGCCAACTAAATCAAGGCAGATTCCTGTGTCCCCACCCTCTGAGATGCTGGTTTGTTGGGGGCAGGGGTGGGTCTGGAATCAGCTGAATGTGGTACAGGTAGAGGTCTGGGGACTACTTTTAGAAAAGCACAAACATAACGGCTGGATTTCAACTCACACCCTAGCACATATACTCTAGGGGAGGCTGGAAACGATCACAGATATTAGTCAAGTCACACTATTTTTTTCCCATAGAAACAAAAATAGCAAATAACTAATATACAGCTTGTGCTGTGACAGCAACTGTTAGGAATGCTTTGCATATGTTTACTCGCTTGATCGTCCCGATAACCCTGTGATGTGAGTTTTTTTGTTATCCCTGCTTCAGAGACGAAGGAAGGTGCTCCCTGACCCTAACAGGACCTGGCTCTTCGGGCTGGTGTGAAGACAGACTGAGGAAATACCTGTATGGGCGTGGGCCCCAGGACACACCTTGAAGGCTGTTCCTGGCC
This sequence comes from Redunca redunca, assembly GCA_006410935.1. NCBI lineage: Eukaryota > Metazoa > Chordata > Mammalia > Artiodactyla > Bovidae > Redunca > Redunca redunca. The sequence continues at coordinate 108,117 of SJYQ01096416.1, read as the reverse complement.
AATGCCTCACAGCTGATGGGATAAAGCTGGGATTCAGCTCAGGTCACTGGTATCCACGCTCTGGACCCCATGCTATGCAGCCCTTCTCTGTTCCCCACATCCCGCCTGGGGGGAACTTGTCCTTTCTTCTCCTGTGGATTTACTCTAGTCGAAAATGATGCTTCTGAGCCCCAAGGACCTATTTGTGCTGTAGTAACCAAGCATTACCTGAAGTCTAAACCAGAGACAGCCTGTTTATAGATGCCTCACTTTTTTTTTAGTATTTTTTTTAATTTTTTTTTTTACACTTTACAATACTGTATTGGTTTTGCCATACATCAACATGAATCCGCCATGGGTGTACATAAATTCCCACTCCTGAACCCCCCTCCCCCCTCCCTCCCCATACCATGCCTCTGGGTTATCCCAGTGCACCAGCCCCAAGCATCCTGTATCCTGCATTGAACCTAGACTGGTGATTCGTTTCTTATATGATATTATACATGTTTCAATGCCATTCTCCCAAATCATCCCGCCCTCTCCCTCTCCCACAGAGTCACTTTTACTTCTCTCCAGACGACCATTCTGCTCAGCTAAAGGGACTGTGACTCTGAAGTTTTCCCCTGTCATAGCCACAGCCGCCCTGGGGCTGTGCTCCCCAACCCCAGAAGGCCATCATGGGGAGGGAGCCCCTGCTTCCTTTCACAGCCTCTGTGGTTTTAAAAATGTTCTTTTTCGTCTCCATTGGCCCCACTCAGGCTCATCCCTCCTTCTAGGTGATAACAGAGGCCTTCTGGAATCTCCCCAGCCTCCAGGGCATGGCGTCCCCCTGGGGAAGAGGCAGAGGAATGGTCCTCCCCCCAGGGTAGGGTCATATCCTTCCTTCCCTGACAAAGGACTTGGTCACCGTGTCCCCCGTCTCCTCCAGCCTCATCCCCAGTCAGGGCTCTAAGCCACAAGAGCCCAGGCTAGAGTTTTGAAGACCAGGAGCCTGGTCAAAGATGCTGAGAAAAATTTGGGAAGCAGGGTCACTGGGACCTCTAGAGTACATGGCCTCATGCATAAGAGGCTCTGGAGGAACATAGAGATGGTGCTTCTTCTCTTCTCCCTCCAAGGCACTGTCCCACCACCTCTTGGGAGATGCTCCAAATTCCCTGCCATTGCAACTGATTAGTACTGGATTGGTGGTTGAAGCTGAAGTTCCAATACTTTAGCCAGTTGATGCGAAGAGCTGACTCACTGGAAAAGACCCTGATGCTGGGAAAGATTGAAGGCAAAAGGAGAACAGGGAGGCAGAAGAGATGGTTAGATGGCATCACTGACTCAATGGACATGAAAGTAACCAAACTCCGGGAGATAGTGAAGGACAGGGAAGCCTGGCGTGCTGCAGTCAGTCCACGGGGTTGCAAAGAGTTGGACTCGACTTAGCGACTGAACAATGAATTTATGATGATAATGCTATAGTATTAGAATTGTTAATTCAATGTCATTAAATTGTTGATGCATGCTTAGTTGCTTCAGTCATGTCCAAATTTTTTCGACCCTATGGACCATAACCCGTTGAGGCTTCCCTAGTGGCTCAGTTGGTAAAGAATCTATCTACAATTTAGGAGACCAAGGCTCAATCCCTGGGTCAGGAAGATCCCCTGGAGGAGGAAATGGCAACCCACTCCAGTATTCTTGCCTGGAAAATTCCATGGACAGAGGAGCCTGGTAGGCTACAGGCCACAGGGTCACAGAGTCGGACATGACTGAGCAGCTAACACTTTCTGCTAATGGACCATAGCCCGCCAGGCTCTTTAGGATGGGACTGGGATCTGAGCTCAGGCCCTTTAGCTTGAGATCCTGAGCCCTGTGCTCAGCCCACAGAGGGTGGTCTCTTGGTTTAAGCGTCTGCTCTCTGGGAGAGTGCTTCCTGGGAGCAGGGACACAAGGCACCCATTAGTCCTTGAACTGAGGTCAGAAATGAGGTTGCCAGCTTCTCCTCACACAGGGCAGGCTGGAGAGAACCTGAGAACCCAGTGAGTGGAGGAAGGCTGTAGAGAGGCTTCTGGGGCAGAGATGGGAGGTGGGTGGGGTGCCAGCACCCGCCTGGAGGACACCTCCTTGGGGACCTAGCAGGAGGCAGGTTCTCCTCTAGGCGCCTCTCTGCAATCCTGGCACAGCCTCACCTGCTGTGAGCAGCAACATCTCTGAACCGATATGTTCACCTGGACCTGAACTGCCCCTGTGAATGCACCTTTCAAAGAAAAGAGGTCACTTTGGCTCCTCTTCAGAGATATAGGTCAGCATTAGCTCAGTTCAATTGCTCAGTTGTGTCTGACTCTTTGCGACTCCATGGACTGCAGCACGCCAGGCTTCCCTGTCCATCACCAACCCCCAGAGCTTGCTCAAACTCATGTCCATCGAGTTGGTGATGCCATCCAACCATCTCATCCTCTGTTGACCCCTTCTTCTCCTGCCTTCAATCTTTCCCAGCATCAGGGTCTTTTCAAATGAGTCAGTTCTTCACATCAGGTGGCCAAATTATTGGAGTTTCAACTTGAGCATCAGTCCTTCCAATGAATATTCAGGACTGATTTCCTTTAGGGTGAACTTGTTTGATCTTGCAGTCCAAGGGATTCTCAAGAGTCTTCTCCATCACCACAGTTCAAAAACGTCAATTCTTTGGTGCTCAGCCTTCTTTATAGTCCAACTCTCACATCCATGCATGACTACTGGAAAAACTGTAGCTTTGACCAGATGGATCTTTGTCAGCAAGGTAATGTCTCTGCTTTTTAATATGCTGTTTAGATCAGTCATAGCTTTTCTTCCAAGGAACAAGCATCTTTTAATTTTATGGCTGCAATCACCATCTGCAGTGATTTTGGAGCCCAAGAAAATAAAGTCTGTCACTGTTTCCATTGTTTCCCCATCTATTTGCCATGAAGTGATGGGACCAGATGCCAAGATCTTCATTTTTTGAATGTTGAGCTTTAAGCCAGCTTTTTCATTCTCCTCTTTCATCAAGATCCAAGTACCTCATACCTATCAGGTCCATGGGAACCAGCATGTGTGAGGCAATGTGGGAGTGAGTGTGTGTGTGATAGAGAGAGAATGAGTATGTGTGTGTGAGAGAAAGACAGAAAGAGAGAATGAGTATGTGTATGTGAGAAAAAGCCTGTGGGTGCTATTAAAAAAATACATCTGGTCTTTGTCCCCAGTTCCTGGCACAGAGATTCAGAAACCCTTGGAATTTCCTGAATGATGGGGGTCTTTCGCAGTTCATAAAGAGCCCCTTTGGACCACATCTGAGTTTATGTTAACAGGTGGCTCAGGTGGGACCTTAAAGAAGGGGCTGCCCCAGAAAGACAGTCACATAATTAGAGGACTGGAACCCACAGACCCACTTCTACCTCTGGGGAGGGAAGAGGGACTGCAGACCGAGTTCAAGTCCGGGGCAATGATTTAATCTCCTGGTTGGTGAACACACTGATATGTGGGGAGGGTGCTGTGCCCAGATTCCACGGGGAGAGGGTATGGAAGCTCCGTGTGGCCCTCCCCACCCAGACCTCATCCCTGTGTGTCTCGTTCAGCTACTCTTGAGTTTTATAATCAAACTGTCATCATAAGCTTAGTGCTTTCAGGGAGTCCTCTGGATCTTTCTAGCAAATTATCAGATCTAAAGAGGGGGCCATGTTTGTAGCCAAGTCAGAAGGGTGAGGATCCTGGGGATCCCATTTGTGTCTGGCATCTGCAGTTAAGAGTAGTCTTTGGAGGAACCTTCCCTTTACCTTATGGGGTCTGTGTTCACTTTGGGTAGCGTCAGAACTGAATTGTAGGACACCCTACAAGTGTAGGACAGTTGATATCGGAGAGCTGTTCCAGCGTAGAGTGAATGTGTGTGAGTGTGTGCACAAGTGCATCGATGTGGGAATGAATGTGTGTGTGTGTGGGGGGGTGGGTAAGTAGGAACTAGGGGACTCTGGGCTGAACTGGACTCACGGCTCCCCTCCTGGAGCTCTGAGGGGCAGGGCATGGGAAGGGTGCCCAGCAGGAGCCAGGGGTGCCCCTAGGAAGGCAGACAGCAAAGCTGGATCCTCAACACTGAGCCCAGGCAGGAGCTGAGGCTGGTGCCCTCCTGAACTGAAAGCAAACTAGCATAAATTCTGTCTTTGGAGGACAAGAGCTCCCTTTACAAGGGTGGCGTACAAATGTGTGTTGGGGTGGAGGCAGGAGGAGACACACACCCAGGTCATTGTTCAGAAGCACACGCACATAGCTGACTGCCCCTTGCCATCCTGGAGTGTCAGGAATGGCACAGGAGCCAAGGAAGTGATTTCAAACATGACCCACTGGGGAAAATGCCACCAGCCAGCTTTTTTTTAACAAAAGAAAATACATGAGAACCAAACAAGATAATAAGGATACCTATCAGAAGGATGGACAATTTTTTATTAGAGAGAACAAGAGAGAGAGAGAGAGAGAGAGAGAGAGAGAGAGATCTATGGAGGGTCAGGGCCACAGTACAACATATCTTTTAATTTTTATTTTTTTGATGTGGGTCATTTTTAAAGTCCTTATTGAAATTGTTACAATATTGTTTGTTTTATGATTAGTTTTTTGGTCATGAGGCATGTGGGATCTCAGCTCCCCAGCCAGGGATTGAGACCATAACCCCCTGCATTGGAAGGCGAAATCTTAACCACTGGACTGCCAGGGAAGTCTCCAGTGTAGATATCTTATTCTACGGATGGTTTCCTTCTTCCTGGACTATTTGACCCCCACCGATCCCACCCTAGGGTGACTGCAATGACAAATCACCATTGGCAGCCTCAACTGGGACCTCCTGCAATGCCACCCTGCAGCCTAACTGGCTCTTTCACACCCAGGTTGTAACTATTTCTAGATTTGCTTACTCTGCTGACATTGACCCTGTTCTCCACCCTCCTGTTCCACAGAGAGAAAGAAAGAAGATAAGAGCCCTCCGACAGGAACTCCTCCAGCTGCAGGAAGAGTCAAATCTGCATTTGATAGTCAAGATCTGTCACCATCTGCATTTCTTCCTGGGCTCCCAGAGGGCTCTGTGCAGCCTGCTCTGAGCTCTGTGGCCCTGGGTCATTCCGTAGCTTCTCTAAGCCTCAGTGTTTCTATCTGTAAATTGGGATAGCACCCATGACCACCTAGCAGAAACAAGAAATGAAACCAAAGCCCTGCCCTTCTGTGTTGGAAGGAGTAACTGAGATGTTACATAGGGAGGCACCCAGTGGGGTAAAAGGGTTTCTACTGATGCTCACTAAGAATCAATTTTCCAACTGCTTCTGCCTTCCTGACCATGGCTGGTTTACATTCCTCAACCTCCCAGTCTCAGGCTCCATCTAGAACTGGGGCCCAGTCTACCACATGTGTTTCTTGTGAAAAAGACTCAGAATGGATTTCCTTGAGAAGGGGTTCAGCTGCTAGTAAGGAGCAGAAATTTAAACAGCAGCTGACGTCTGTGCTCTGGACCAGGTACCTTACACCTTGCATCATCCAGTTCCCTCATGGCTGGGTAAGGTAGGCACTACTACCATTCCTTCTGATGGGCGAAGGCTCAGGGCACAGAGAGGTTAAAGAAACCCAAGGCCATGCAAACAGGAAATGCAGAAGCAAGATGCAGACCTGGGCGTCACCAAGAACATCTCACTTATCTCTTGCCATCGAGTCTGCGTTAACTAGTCATTGCAGGGCAGGCGTGCAGACTGGGGCGGAAAGTACCCCAGGCTGGGCTCAGGTTCCCAATTCTGAGTGCCCAACACCCACCCTTCTGGCATGGCCACAGAGCCTCCTGTACGACTTCCTTCTGCCATGGCCAAGTCCTCTTATCTGTAAAACTAAGATAATGCACTGGGTGAGCGGTTTGGGGAGGTGAATTTGTTAGGGGGGAGAAGGGAGGGAGGCTCAAGGAGTCCTCTGGCCCTTCCTGCCCAGATGGCAGTGAGGGAGAGGACACTGACAGGGGCCTGCTCTAGGCAGAACCCCGGTCAGTGGTCTGCATTGGTCATTATCCATTGGAACAAGATGGTCTCTTCTGCATTCCCCTTTGGGGAGGTTTAGCTGCTCAGCTAGTCACAGGGTCCCTTCCAGGAAGTATTCACAGATAGCACCTCAAAAACAGTGTCATTATATGACTCACTGCAAGAACATATGCAGAGTGGTAACTCCTGCAAAGTGTTCTAGATTAGGGTGCAACTCCTGTGCTTAAATCCAGCAGAGTTCAGCCAAAGCTGGTACCAGGAGAAGAGCATCTGAGTGGACTTCCCATGTTCCCCTTGCCCCTCATCCTCTCTGGGTGTCCATTGCTTATCCTCTACAGAGATGCTGCCCACAGTGGTTGCTGCAGGTGAGCACCCAGAAGGCTAATGGGCTGGGTGTGCCATCCAGAGTTCCCACTCCAGCACCCTCCGGGGGGGTGGTCCATGTGCAAATTTCCCAAGCCCATCTTACTTCTCTTTCTACCTGCCCACCCACTGGCAGCCCACTTTTTAGACCCCCCAGGGGGACTTGAATCCCAGCTCTGATCTTTATCAGCTGTGTGTCCGTAGGCAAGTTACTTTTACTTCTTTGGCCTTAATTTCTTCATCTGAGCCTGAGTATAATAATATCCATCTCTCAGGGTTTCCATGAGAATTGTTGACCATGTATGTGAATGCTTGGCATATGCACTTAAAGATATTTATTATTATTATTATAGACTGCTACCATTTACTGAGCACTAAACCACATGCTAAGATTTTTATTTGCAAATAGGGGCTTCCCTGGTGGCTCAGACGGTGAAGAATCTGCCTATAATGCAGGAGATCTGAATTTGATCTTTGGATTGGGAAGATCCCCTAGAGAAGTGGCAGCCCACTCCAGTATTCTTGCCTGGAGAATCCCATGGACACAGGAGCCTGGTGGGCTACAGTCCACAGGGTCACAAAGAGCTGGACACATTGGATGACTAACACTTTCACTTTCAATCTCATTGGACAAATAAATGATACTTATTAATAAGATTATTATTATGTATCTTTTTTTTCCAAACAAAGAGCTAGGAAGACAGAATCAAAGATCATCTATGTGGCAGATTAAAAATGGCCAGAAATTCTTTGCAGCTCCTTCCATCAAGAGGTAGAATCTAGTTCCCTGCACCTGGTAGGCTGGCCTGGGACTTGCTTTTGACCAAAAGAATGCAGCAGCAGTGGTGGTGTTGAGTTCTAGGCCTTAAGAGGCATACCAGCTTCCGAGCTCATGCTTTTGAACCATAGCTGTCATATGCAGAAGGCTGAGCGAGTCTGCTGGAGTTATGAGGCCCAGCCCACAGCTGGCACCACCTGCCAGACAGGTGGTCAAGGCCATCTCAGGACATCCAGACCTAGTCAAATGGCCAGATGTCTACAGCTGTTTGGTTGATCCCAGGAGAGACCAGCAGAAGAACCACTCAGCAGAACCCAGCCCAAACTGCTGACCTACAGAATCCTGAGAAAGTCAAATGGTGACTGTTTCAAGCCACTGGACCCTGGAGTGGTTGATATGCCACAGTAGGTAATGGTATAGCTGTGGGGTATGAGGAGATGGGGCCTCATCCTTTGGGTACCTCCCACTTTCTTTCTATTAGGTGCTGCTGAGGGGCCCCCAGAGCTCAGTGGGGAAACTTGAAAGCTACAGATGTGTTCAGCTCCTCACTCTACAGCTAAAGAAACCAAGACCCAGAAATGCAAAAAGACATCCTTGTTGGTGGCAGAGCCAGGACAAGAATGCAAGGCCAGTGACCTTCAGGCTGGCGTTGTGACCTCCTATGTATCCTCCAACTCAGCCAACCCACCAAGTATCAACTGATCATGTTTCTATGCCAGACACCTGGCTGGAGGTTCTAATACCTCACAGCAACTCCTTCCCTGGGGTTTAGAATATTTTACCCCTTGTATAGATGAGAAAACAGCACAGAAGAGGGCTGGCAAAGAGAGAGATAAAGGGGAAGATCCAGAGTGTTGGGCCTCGGGGCCCTTCTGTGTAAGGCTTCAGTCCATGGGCTCTGGAGCCAGACTCTGCAGAGTTCGGTCCTTAGCTGGCCACTCTGAGCTGTGTGACTGCTCCAGGGCTGCTCCTTGCTCTGCAAAATGGGAACATGATAGTTCCTGTACGTGATGGTCACTAAGAGTTAGTTCCCTGAGAACCAGTCCCCTCCCTCTCCTTGGTAACTGACCTCTGCCACTCACTCCCTTCCCCAGCTACCCTCACAGTCAGGAGTGGTCAATAAGATATCTGCAAAAACATCTGTTCCCTGACAAAAAGGCTGATTCTAAGAGAAGAAAGCCTTTTGCCCATGACCTCCTGCTTTTGAATGGATGAGATGGCTGGAGCTACAGCCACTAATTTGTAACCATGAGGTGACAAACCCAAGACCCTTGAATGCCAACCTCGAAAATGAGGGAACAGAAATGCAGAAAGAACTTGGGTCTTGAAGACATCAGTCAGTTCAGTTGCTTAGTCATGTCTGACTCCTTGTGACCCCATGAGCTGCAGCACACCAGGCCTCCCTGTCCATCACCAACTCCCAGAGCTTGCTCAAACTCATGTCCATTGTGTAGGTGATGTCATCCAACCATCTTATCCTCTGTAGTCCACTTCTCCTCCTGCCTTCAATCTTTCCCAGCATCAGGGTCTTTTCCAGTGAGTCAGNCTCCTTCCATCTAGAAGATTCTCTCCCAGCATCAGTGTCCTGGGATCTTTCCAAAACTCAGGGTTAGTTTTATAGGTAAATCACTGCAATCCAGGAGGGCTGAGCCCTCGGCTGGCATTCGAGCCCCTCCCTGTCCACCTTCAGTCAGCATGATGAATTTTGGGAAGACCAGCTGATTTCAGTAACAGCTGGGACAGAATATGCTTAGGGAGAGAATGCAGCTACTGCATGCCCTTCCTTCCCTCCAAATAAATACAGAAAAACCCAAAGCTAAATATACTATAAATGGTTTTGTTTTTACTATCCCTTTTTGGCCCGGTCAATCCAGAGCTGTCTGCTTTTCCACTTTTGTTATTTTAGGACTATTTTCCAGTTGCTTGGGGAAATTTTCCAATCATACTCTTCAGGGCTGAAACAGAAGTGGCTAGTTCTTCGTGGAGTCCACAAGTGCAGGGGCATCTGTGCCCGTGGAGGTTGGGGGTCCAGCAGCCGAAGCCCAGTCTGGACATGCAGCCCACCTTCTTTACATACAATGAGGTTGTAGCCTGGCAAGGAGCGGGGTTTCTTAATCCTGGCTGCACATCAGAATCACCGAGGGAACTTGAAAACCATGCTGATGGCTGAGCCCCACTCTAAACCAAAGAAATCTGCATTTTTGGGGATGAGGCTGAGACATTGTGGGGTTTTTTTTTTAAGTCTTTGAAGGCAGTTAGTGCAAATCACACTCTACCACTTAGTAGCCATATTACTCAGGGCAGATTCCTTACCGTCAGAAGTGAGTTTCCTCACTGATAAAACAGAGACCCCGCGGGAATTCCCTGGTGGTCCAGTGTTTAGGACTTGGTGCTTTCACTGCAGGGGCCTGGGTTTGATCCCTGGTTGGGGAACTAAGATCTTGCAAGCCACACAGTGTGACCAAAATATAAAAATTAAAAATAAATAAGTAAAATAGAGAGCCTGCCCCCTGTTCTGCAGGGCTGTTGGAAAGATGAGGGACAGTACTTGGCAACACAGCAGACCTGCTGGCTGTGTCTTCTTCCCTGGTCCTAGCACCCTGAAGGGGACGAAAGCGGCTTTGCTGATGCTTTTGCCAAACTAATATTGAATGGAACTGGTATCCTTGGCTCACAGTAGAGGAAGATGCCTTGAATGTGGCTGGTCCATATCAAAACTCGGGTTACTGCAACTCTTGCTAAACAAAAAGCAATCTTACAAGAGGTTTCATTCATTAAAAGACCACCTTGAGGTCTAGAAGCAATGACACTCCACTAGCAACATTGAGTGCCCAGATCTTAGTTTCCAGTATTATTCTCCAGTGAGAAATGGCTGAGCTTAGAACTAGGGCAAGAAATATATAAGAGAGTCTGGAGCATCTTTTAGTGTAAGAAAGTGAGGAAGTGCTCTAAACAAACAAATAAGTAAAACACACACAAAATGATGGGTGTTCATCAAAGGGACACAGGAACCAACTGCAAGAGCTCCCGGTGGCCAAGTTGAAACAATTTGAGCAACAAAATAATTATAGTAGTATGAGGATATATTGGGCCTCCCTGGTGGCTCAGTGGTAAAGAATCCACCTGCCAGTGCAGGAGATGCAGGTTTGATCTGGTTTGGGAAGATCCGCTGGAGCCCTGGAGAAGGAAATGGCAATCCCCTCCAGTATTCTTGCTTGGAAATCCCATGGACAGAGGAGCCTGGTGGGCTACAGTCCACAGGGTTGCAAAAGAGATGGACGTGACTTAGCAACTAAACAACAATGACAACACTGAGTTATAACTCAAAGCATAAAATAAATATCTGTGAGTCCATACTGATAAAGTAACTGATTGAATAAATGAAGGAGAAGAGACAAATCCTTCGTGCAGAAGAATTTCAAATAATTTACATAGATGCTCTACTCTCAGGAAGAGGGAGCACAAGTCCCCACTCCCTGAGTGTGGGCTGTGTAGAGTGACTTCCTTCCAAAGAGGACGGTATGGAAGGGGGAGGGAAAGGAGTAACTTTACAGTGGAACCTGACAGGTGGTCAAGGTCAACATCCACGGTGATGTCGGGCTGACACTACGTACCTTAGCCATAATGCAACAAGAATGGCACTTTGGCTCTGGGATCTTCTTCCCTCAAACGAATACCCCCGTCTAAGCGAAAGCGAAAGTGAAGTTGCTCGGTCATGTCCGACTCTCTGTGACCCCATGGACTGTAGCCCACGAGGCTCCTCTGTCCATGGGATTCTCCAAGCAAGAATACTGGAGTGGGTTGCCATTCCCTCCTCCAGGGGATCTTCCTGACCCAGGGATCGAGCCCGGGTCTCCCACACTGCAGGCAGACACTTTACCATCAGACAAATCACAGGTAAGGGACATTCTACAAAACGCCTGACCAGTACTCCTCAAAGCTGTCAAGATCGTCAAAAACAAAGAAAGTCTGAGAAACATGCAGCCAAGAGACGCCCAAGGAGACTTGTGAGTATATATGATGAGATGCCCTGGAGGGGATCCTGGAAACACAAAATGACATTAGGTAAAAACTAGGAAATCTGAATAGAACGTGGGTGCTAGTTAATACTAACGTAGCAATATTGGTTCCTTAACTGTGACAAATGTACCAGACTAATGTTAGATGTTAACAGTGGGAGAAACTGGGTGAGAAGTACATAAGGGAACTCTCTGTACTATCTTGGCAACTTCTTTGTAAACGGAAGACTTCTAAAATAAAACTAAAAGAAAAAACACTCCACCCTTTGGGTGTAGAATGAATAAAGGTGGCTTTTGACTGCCTTGCTCTGAGTCCATGCAAATCAAAAATGGGCCAATATGTTCCCAGCACCTTATCAGAGAAGCAGGCTGCAAGAGATGGGGAGGGATTGGGCGGGGGTAGGTGGGTAGGGATGTGGTCAAGGTTATACAGATAACTAGGACAAAGGGGCAGGATCTCCAGTCTCCTGACCACTGGCCCCAGACACGATGAAGCACTGTCCCTCATCAGTGTCATGAAGGCGTGGGGCCGTGTGATCTCTGAGGACCCTCTGAACTCTCACAGCCTAGGGGCTATTCAGTGTCTGTAATCTTTAAAAACTATGAAGCCATTGCACCGATGGAAATTCAGACAGTTCCCTGAGAGTGATACTATACAGCAAAGGGCCTTCTCAGCATCCCTGCAGATCACACCTTGGAGACTCTGCACTTTCTGGCTGTGTGACCTCAGGCAAGTGACTTAACTTCTCTGTACCTTCATTTTCTTATCTGGAAATGGAAATGCCAAAAACATCGACCAGAAAGAAGTCACTGTGAGAATCCAGTCAGTTCAGTTCAGTCGCTCAGTCATGTCCGACTCTTTGCGACCCCATGAATCACAGCACGCCAGGCCTCCCTGTTCATCACCAACTCCCAGAGTTCACTCAGACTCACGTCCATCGAGTTGGTGACGCCATCCAGCCATCTCATCCTCTGTCGTCCCCTTCTCCTCCTGTCCCCAATCCCTCCCAGCATCAGAGTCTTTTCCAACGGGTCAACTCTTCGCATGAGGTAGCCAAAGTACTGGAGTTTCAGCTTTAGCATCATTCCTTCCAAAGAACACCCAGTGCTGATCTCCTTTAGGATGGACTGGTTGGATCTCCTTGCAGTCCAAGGGACTCTCAAGAGTCTTCTCCAACACCACAGTTCAAAAGCATCAATTCTTCAGCGCTCAGCTTTCTTCACAGTCCAACTCTCACATCCATACATGACCACTGGAAAAACCATAGCCTTGACTAGACGGACCTTTGTTGGCAAAGTAGTGTCTATGCTTTTCAATATGCTATCTAGGTTTGTCATAACTTTTCTTCCAAGGAGTAAGGAATAGGATCATGCAAAGAACACTGGGTAAAAGTGGGACAAGTTTGTATCAGAGCATGAGCCTTAGGGCTTTGCTTTCTGTGTGAAAATACAGAAGATCATGGGGAAGAGTAGGCGTGAGGGCAGAGAAGTGAACAGAAGGTGTCTCCTCCAGTTTTATGGTCCTCAGGGCTGCCCCAATCCCTGTTGCCACGGAGGGGGCAGTAGGGGGCAGAAGTGGGAAGGCCTCCAGCTCCCAACCTGTGGTCTTAACAGTACCCTGTGGTCTCACTCCTGGGATCAGATTCAAGGCTCTGGACACAGGGCTCAGCATCTGCCTCCTCCAGGAAGTCTGCCTGGATCAGCCCACCTGGACATGTTCCCTCCCTCTTCCAGGTCCCTCGCTGTCCTACCTTTCACACAGCACTCAGACATCTCCTCCCCGTGCCATCTCATTCATATCCATGCATAGGACTCGCCCTCCCAGACACTCTGAGAAAACAGTGGTAAGATCATAGTTTACCCATCTTCATGTGTGTTTAAGATCATAGTTTACCCATCTTCATACGTGTTTAAGATCATAGTTTACCCATCTTCATATGTGTTTAAGATCATAGTTTACCCATTTTCGTATACGTCTTATCCCCACACCCACCTGGCATCGGTTGACCTCAGAAAGTCACTTCTTCTTCTTTCCTGCTACTAACTTTCACCCTTGTGAGGGGTGTGCTCTGGCTTAGCTAGGACTGGGGTCAGATCTCAGCCCTGTAACTCACTGCCCATGTGAGCCTGGACAGGTGACTTCACTCCCCGTGGCAGATGCTGCTGGGTCCCACCCACTCTTTTGAGTGGACCCCAGCCCTGCTTCCAACAGCCAGATTGGCATCTCTTTGCCCACTGGCTATTTCTGACCAGAGTCAGAGCCTCTCATACTGAGAGCAGAAGGGAGGTGTTAGAACATGAACCATCACCCCCACTGCCTGGAACCAATGGCTCTCAGGAGGTGGTCAATAACACCAGCTCCCTCAGCCCTCTGGGCGGAATGACCTTGAGATATGTGTTCTGCCCTGGCTCCCAAAGCGCCCCAGGAGAAGCCGGCTCCATGTGCCCCTGGGGGAACCAGCATGAACGTGAAAGTGAAAGTCGCTCAGTCGTGTCTGACTCTGTGACCGCACGGACTATACAGTCCATGGAACTCTCCAGGCCAGAATACTGGAGTGGGCAGCCTTTCCCTTCCCCAGGGGATCTTCCCAACCCAGGGACTGAACCTATTCCCACATTACAGGCAGATTCTTTACCAGCTGAGCCACAAAGGAAGCCCTTTATTAGGGTTAGGGTTGATTTTATTATCTGTCTTCATTTTCTTGTCTTATTTCCCCCACTGTGGTCACTAGGGTCACCTTCCAAATAAACCACTCGAAATCAAATCCTCAGCTTGGGAAGCCTTTGAGGTTTTGCCTTTGGGAAGCACAAACAAGGGCGCTCCCCCTCCAGCCTCAGTTTCATTATCTGTAACATGAGGATCATGGCAGAGTCCACCTCACAGGATTGCTACAAGGATTCAATGAGATGACAATCATACTGTACTGTACTTGGTACAGGGCCTGACATTAATAAGCATGCTCCACACAGACCACCACTATTGTTCTGAGTAGGGTTTATCACAAACATTTTGAGGATTGAACCATTTGATGAAGTGGGCATGACTACACCCAGTGCCGTTCGCCTTGGGACGGGTCCTCACTCTCTGGTCCACCTCCATCTACACACAGGCCTGGACACACCTCTCCTGATGATCCAGAAAGGTCCAGAAAACAGCCACCCTCAGCACTGCAACCTTGCACTTGGGCCTGTTTTTCAGCTGCATCCTCCCCTCAGATCCTAATAGGAGAGTGGACAACCAACCAGGCCTGCAGCCTGGGAATGCTGAAAGGAACACCTGCTGGTGTGAGTCTCCAATTTTATTTTCTATGCAGTTTCATCATCTGCTCTGAAGCCTTCAGTCAGTTCAAAACGGAAAGCCTTTAGGTGGGGGAGGAATGAAATAACAGATCTAGTTTCCTGAGGACTACAGTCTCCCTGCCTTCCCCCTCTAACCCTCTCCCAGGCTGACCTGGTGCTGTGGTGGGGCTGGGCAGGTCCACAGGGCACCTACCTCATACCTGGGGGCGGCCTCCCTTTGCTCCCTTGGGATTCTGCTTGGTCTTCAGGCCTCTATGGTCCCCACTCACTACAGCAGGGGCCTCTATGGGACTTTACTAGAGGCCCCACGCTGTTGTTGCTCTTGTTGTTCAGTCATTAAGTTGTGTCCAGCTCTTTGTGACTCATGGACTGTAGCACGCCAGGCTCCCCTGTCCTTCCCTATCTCCTGGACTTTGCTCAATTTCATGTCCGTTGAGTTGGTGACGCTATCTAACCATCTTATCCTCTGCCACTGTATTCTCCATAAGTTCCAGTAATTCCAAAGTTCAGGTACAATTGCCAAGCTGATGGATTTTTATCCAGTCCATGGTAAATGAGTCCACTATCCACCTGAGTCTCCTGTGTTTAGGAGCTTGGACTATTCCCCAGAGAGTAGCGATGCATACCACACTGAAGGTGAGAACAGCACAAACGGCTGAAAGATGTGATTCGATCTGTGTCAAATAAAACCTGTACACGGGAGCTCCCCAGCCACCGGGGTTCAAATGCCAGCTCGGGCAGTGGCTCACTGTGTCCACCTGGGGACATTCAACTGCATGGTATCTCAGTTACTTTATCTGTAAAATGGGCATAATAGTAACATCTATCTCAGAGGGCTGCTGTGAGGATAACCTGCACTGGAGAACTTAGACTGTGCCCAGAATATAGTAAGTGCTTGGTGAATGGCTTCCTTGGAGGCTCAGATGGTAAAGAATCTGCCTGCAATGCAGAATACCTGAGTTCGATCCCTGGGTTGGGAAGATCCCCTGGAGAAGGGCATGGCAACCCACTCCAGTATTCTTGCCTGGATAATCCCATGGACAGAGGAGCCTGGAGGGTTACAGTCAATGGGGTTGAAAAGAGTTGGACACGACTGAACAACTAACCCTTTCACCCTTTGGGGAATGCTAGCTATTACAGATGTGGGGGTCTGAACACAAGATGAACAGGACACACACGTTCAGCAGAAATGACTTCTGGATGGAGACCAGTGGCTGTCAGAGGCTAGGGGAAGAAGGAATAGGGAGTAACTGCTTAATGGATATGGGGCTTTATCTTGGGGCAGTGAAATATTTTGGAACTAGATAGAAGTGCTGCTTGCATAACCTTGTGAACATACTAAATTGCTCACTTGAAAAAAGCTAATTTTATGTTACGTGAATTTCACCTCAATTTTAAAAAAGCCCTGAACAAAAAAAGACTTCTGGGTAGTAGGTAGGTGGAAAACGAGTAGGTGGCAAAGACCTTTATCAGACACTTTACTTCTTACTTTATCATTTCTGTCCAGCTTGATATTTTTTTACAATAAATATATATAGATATATCACTTTTTAAATTAAATTTAAAAAATTTAAAGGAAGTAGCATGTATGGGGGTGGTGGAGAGTGGGTGGGATTTGATGAGCTCTGACTCATATTTTATTATGCACCTATCTATCTTCCTCTGTAATGTTTGTACCATGGGGAGGAAAATACTATCAATGGCCCCATTTCAAAGAGAAAAGTGAGGTTCAGAAAATTTAAGCCATTTCCCAACTCACAGAGCCTGATTCAAAAACAAAAAACAAAAAAACCACTCAAGAGAAACCTTTCAATTCTATCACTCAGCCACTCGTCCTCACATGTAAAACAAGGAGGATGTAAAATGATTTCTCGGGTTCCTCAGGCTCTGATATTGTCTAGTCCCTGGATGCCTGGCTGAGTTCTTGAAGTGCCAGTCCTCCTTGGGACACCCAAGTGCCCAGACACACCCCGCTAGCCACGCTGCCCGAGGCTCCGCAGCGGGACACCTGCTCTCCAAGGCAGAAACCCAGACAGCCAAACAGTCCCTCAGTCCTGAGTTCTGGTTGGAACACTGATAATCCTAAGAAGAGAGCAAACAGGCGGCTGTCTAGAGGGCAGCTACTTCCGTGGGAGCTGGAGCAGCTCCTTACAGCTGTACCCGCCCACCGGCCACGAGGTGGAGAGACCACCCCACTCACCCCAGCCGCCTCCCGGTGTAGGATCCTGGCCGCCTCCGCCCGGCCCAGACCCAGTTGCAGCCACACCGGGCACGTCTTGACGAGTTTCTCCAGGACGCTGATGTCCCGGCGAGGAAGGCAGTTCTTCGGAGTGCCTGGCAGGCTGGTCCCCACGCCGTCTTCCTCCTCTTCCTGTCTTTCTCCTTTGCCAACATCTGGAATAGGACTGCGAACAGAATAGAATGATCAGTGCATCCTGACACAGGTCCAGAGAGGACTTAACAAGAAATGGGGATTCAATTCTTATTGGATTGAATAAATCATGCTTGCTTATTCAGCATCTGCATAGCCAGGGCCTTTTGGGGAGTTAAAAAACGGACAAACCATAATCTTTACCTTAAGTAAGTAAGTAAGTAAAGTCACTCAGTCGTGTCCGACTCTTTGTGACCCTGTGGACTGCAGCCCACCAGGCTCCTCAGTCCGTGCGATTCTCCAGGCAAGAATACTGGAGTGGGTTGCCATTTCCTTCTCCAGGGGATCTTCCCAACCCAGGGATCGAACCCGGGTCTCCTGCATTGGTGGCAGACGCTTTAACCTCTGAGCCACCAGGGAAGCCCTAATCTTTACCTTAAGGCACTTAAAATGAGGAAGACATACACAGACACAACCAGCTGTAGCACAAGATCAGACTAGATATAGCAGGACACTGCGATGGAAGGAGCCAATTCCAACCCAGGGTGGGTTCATGAAAACAATGGCATTTGAGCAGAGACCTGAAGAGAATTTAAAAAAACAACAACTTCCTAACTGAAGCGTAATTTGCACACAGTAAAATGCACTAGTCTTTAATATACAATTAGACAAACTTTGACATATGTCTGCACCCAAGTAACCATCACCCAGATCAAGACAGAGTTGTGCTGTCCAGTATGATAGCCACTAGTCATATCAACTCTTAAGAGTGAGCTGTCTGAACTGAGATGCACTGTAAGTGTAAAAAACACACAGGACTTCAAAGACTTGGTATAAAAAAAAAGACCACAAAATAGTCCATTAATAATAATTTACATTGACTGTGTACTGGAATGATCATTTTTGGACATACTGAGATAGAACATTATTAAAATTAATTTCACCTCTTTCTTTTCCCTTTTTCAGTGTGACTACCAGAAAATGTAAAACCACATAAGGTGCTTGCGTTGCATTTTGGTTAGATGTGCTGATACAGACATTTCCAGGTTTCCCTGTCTCTCTCCCAGTCAATCCCCAGGATGAGGATGTAACAGGTCAGGGTCCCTGGGAAAGGAAGAACATCACAGGCCTGAGAAATGGCAGGACAAGTAGAGGACCGGCCCAAGAGATTCCAGACTCTCCACAACACGCTTCCTCCACCCGACCCCCTGCACACACACGCACCTGAGTTTGATTCCAGAAAAGGAGGAACAGCATCTTGGTGCCTCAAATTCTGAGTCGGAGGTGGGGTGGGGTGGGGGCTGTGTGGTCTGTTTGCCTGCTACCTGAAGAACAAAATCTCTCAGGGTATCTGCAGGGGTGAAAACCTTTTTCACTGTGGTTGCTGTTTTTGTTTTTTAGCTGTGCCCTGACCAGGGATCAAACCTGTGCCCCCTTCAGTAGAAGCATGGAGTACTAACCACCAGACCACCAGGGACTTCCCATGGGTAAAAACCTTAATCAGATAGAAAAGAATAGTTATAAAACCAGGAAGATGCAGCTGGTGCCTCTCCTTCGTCCTGTAGCCCTGAGATGCTGCCGAAGGGCACCAGAGATCAGGTTGGCATCTGCTGTTAAGGAGCTGCCTGAGGGTGGAGTAGGATGAGGCCAGGCTGAGCCCTGCTAGAGGCACAGAAAAATGGAACCATTTGCTGAGGTCAGAGGACACGGGGGAACCAGGAGTCCTGATGAGGCAACAGCATTCCCTAGAGGGGAGGGTGGGGGTCCTGGCGGTTCTCTGGAGGGAGAACTCGGAAGGTGAGGTTAAACAGGTCCAGTCGTGTTGGATCTTGCAGAGACCAGACTAGACAGATATGTATAGTGAGAGATGCAGCAAAGTCAGTGTACTAAAAATTTCCTCTTCTGATGCTCCTCATTCCTAAATCCTTCTAGAAGCCTGTCCTCCCTCCCTGGAAGCTGCATGTGTCGGGGGTTCTTATGAATTTCTCCTCTGGGTCCACAAAAGAGTGTGCCAGGACACCAGGCCAATAGGAGTGTCCAGGCAGCTGTGGGCATCATGCGGCTGGGAGGGGCAGCTGGGGGGCATCTACAGGCTGTGGAACTGGGTCTCATTTAGAGTTTGAGAGCAGGGCGGCCCAGCTCATACGGACATGACCTCTTCCCAGGCCCCGAAGTATGGTCCACTTCTCCTCTGGGAAAGCAGTAAAGACAGCGGAGGCCAGAATCACCCAGAAATACACATTCTTGGTCTTCTAGGTTCTTCTAGCCTTCCTTGGAAGCACAAAAATATCTTCTGGCACCAAAAGGCTTTATAATCATCCTAAAATCTTCTTGCTTGGCCCCAGGCTTCCCCTCAGAAGCCAATTAGGACTCTAACAGCCACTGGAGTGAGGGCAATTGGCTCCCATTTCCTCTCTGCCACTAACTAGGCTTAGGTTGCTTAGGGAAGTCTGTGAGAACATCTGTTCCCTCTTAGGGCCTCAGTTTCTGCATCTGTACAAAGGGGAGAAGTGGCCTGGAAGACTTTTCTTTTTGCCAGATGGCCTAGGTAGGACCTGGACTTTCTGGACAAGGGTCCCCATTTTCTCTTGTGGAATCAAAATCAAACAAACTTTGAAAAAAATGAGAAAGTTCGCCTTGAATTCATTTATACTATGAATATTTTCTGGGGGCCTGAACGCACCAGATGTTGTTCCAGGCACGGGGTTAGAGCAGAGAACAAAATAGCTTAAAAAAGGAGAAAAACCCCTCATCTCTGGGAGAGGAGTCAGGGCACAGACAAAGTGAAGGGGTCCCCTGGGGTGTTAGATGGTGCTGAGCATGGGCCAGGTAAGCAAAGGGCTGGGGTCAGGGGAGCCCTCACTGAAAAGACTGAGTAACATCTGGATGCAGACAGCTGGGGAAAAGATTCCAGACTCAGGCAGCAAAGGCCTCGAGCAGCAGGCTTGAGTTGCCTGGTCCAGGAGGAACCACGAGGAAGCCTGGGGGTGGCAGGAGGTAGAAGGGTGAGAGTGGGAGAAGGTGAGGTCAGGGACCAGAGTGGGGGTGGTGAGGGGGGTTTGTGTGTGTGTCTCTCTAAGGATTCTGGATCTACTGGGAGAGTCGCCTCTAAATCCACATATGTAAGCACTTTCCCTGGGTTTCCGGCTAGCAACTTGCTCTCACCAGCCCCTGGGTTTTCTTGGGAAGAAGAAATGGACTGGTTAAGATGTGGTGGGGCCTGGCTGGCCTCTGGGCCCACAGACATGAACCCAATCCCCTATCCCCAGCCCCCAGCAGTCCCACCTGCCTCTTGAGGTACAGCCTGCTGCTTTCACGGTGACCAAGTAGAAACTCTGCCCCGGGCTCCAGCACCAAAGGGACTGTGTCATCTCTCCTTTTGTGATCATGTCCCTGCCCCGCTCTAAAACTCTCAAGGGCTCCCACTGCCGGAAGAGTCCAGTCCAGTCCCTGATACTGAAGGCATTCCCATTGGGAGCCCCCAGCCCACAGAAGGAGGCTGCGGTCCACCATCCCTGCAAAACCTGCATATCCCCACTTGACACTCTTGCTCCAGCTATTTTGTCCACCTGCAGTACCTTCAGATTCTCTGTGACTTCCTCTCAACAGGTAGGCAAACATTCATTAGACTAGACACAGAAATCAAGAACCATAAAGGAAAAGACGGATAAGTTAGTCATATCAACATTGAAACTTGTGCCCATGAAAACACCTCATGAAGAAAATGAAGACTAAAAAAAAAAACACCCTGAAGACTCAAACTACAGGCTAGCAGCAAATATTTGCAAAGCATGTATCTAATTTTAAAGGGGCTTTGAGGATGCTTCTAAGAAGAAGACATGGCCAGGAAGCAGGTAAAAAGTGCATGACATCATTAGTCATTAAGGAAATGCAAATTAAAACCACAATAAGAGACCACGACACAACCACTAGGATGGCTAAAATTAAAAAGACTGATAACATCACATGTTGGCAAGGATGGGAAGTAAACAGAACGCTCAAGCTTTATTGGTGAGAATGCAAATTGGTATGACCATTTTGAAAAAAAGGCAGTCTTTTCAAATCAACTTTCATATACATCTGCCCCATGGCTGAGCCATTCCACTCATAGATATGTACCCAAAAGAAAGGCAAAAGTATGCCCATGAAAAGACCTCTCCTTGAGTGTTCATATCAGCTTATTCATAATAGCCCCAAACTGGTCCAGATATCCATCAATCAGAATGAACAGACAGTGGTACCTCACACAGTGGAAAAATATTCAACAACAAACAGGAACCACTGATATACACAATCCCATGTATAAACCTCAAAAACACTGCTGAGAGAAAGGAGCCAGATGCCAAAAAATACATATGATATGTATCTATTTATATGAAGTTCAGCTGGTACACTTAGCTAAGTATATTTACATTTTATTATATGCAAATTTTACACCAAAACAATAAAAAAGAACCATAAAGAAATACTGAACTCTAGTTAGTGATACATGTGCTAAATATTCTGGGGTGTCCAGAACTTTCTTTAAAATGCAGAAGAAAAAATAAGGTGGAGAGACAGAGGAATAAACAAAAACATCAAGGGTAAGTGCTTACTCCAAAATTATTTTGACTCTTCTGTATGTCCAATATATTTTTTATAACAAACCACTGGGGTAAAGTTTTCCCATCCTTCAGGCCCATTCATTAGAAGGCTGCCTGATGCACTATAAGCCCTAGATTAGGATCCAGGCTGTGTGATCTCTGGCCAGATCCTTTACTTCTCTGGCCTTCCATTTATTCACTTGTATAAATATACTTCATAGGATAATTGTGAAAATTTGATGGGACATTTGTCAAGAACTTGGCAGAGTGCACATAATTCAGGAAGTGATAGCTACTATTTCTCTTTTCAGCTCGCTAACTGGAATTCTTATTTTCCTCTTCTCACTATAGTTCTCCCACATTGCAGCCTTGATTGTAGGACTCAGCACATTTAGAGTGGGCTACACCCTTGTGTATTGCACTCATCTTGTACCCAAGTCAATCCCAGTCCAAGTTCAAGTGCTAGGGAACCATGGCTTGACATGAACAAAAAAGCCAATTTTGAGGCACAGAAACAAATAACTTGGAGGATCCCTTTTGTAACTTGAGCTCAGCTTCTGCCGGTGGAAAGACAAATAAGACCTAGGGTTACTGCAGAAACCCTCCAGAGATGAGCACTGAAGGGGCTATTCGTGGTCACTCAGACTAAACACTCAAGAGGCCAAAGGCTCTTAAGATGCTGCTTTCCAGGAATTGTCCAAGTTGTTCAATGTTCTCCTTCCCCTCTGGGTGGGCAAGGGTAGAAGTAACAAGGGTTTGCTCAGGGCCCTCTAAGTGGTGGCTTGGCAGGATTGGAGGCTTGGAGTGGAAACTCTAAGTTTCAAAGGCAGCAGCAAGGACTATAAGTTAGTGAAGGAGCAACTGAGCCTGGGGGAGGTTTGGGCCTTGTGGAGCAGCAGAGCCCTGGAGGGACAGAGTGGCAGGGACACCTACTCTGACCAGGCCAAGGAAGGGTAATGGGGCCAGGAAGACGCCCCCTATCCCCTGAGTCCCTGATGACCTTGAGCCTCAGGTCACTTGAGCTCTCTGGATGCCCACTTGTGACTATTAAATGCTGGAGCTGAAGCTGGGGCTCCAGGCTGGACTGTCAGGCTCAAGCAGGATGGCAGAGGTGCGAACACCCTGAGCCGGCATCATGCAGGCTATTGCACTGCCATGATCACGGTCATTAAACAGCTTGGCCACACCAGCCCTGACTTTGAGGGACCATCACTGAGCCCATGCCACAGCCAATATGTCATCTGCTGGCACAGT
>SJYQ01096416.1:66904-85443 GCA_006410935.1 Redunca redunca | reverse complement strand
TGGCAGGGGAGTGTGGGATGGAAGAGGAGGACTGGGAAAAGGCCAGCTCCGTCCCGCCCGAAGTCCTGACTGGGCCCCCACTCCAGGACCAAGTGAGTTCTATTGAGAACTTCTATTTCTATGGAGAGAAACAAACCTGGTCCCAGCAGTCAGTGTCATGGAATGGCCCAATCATTCCATACAAGGGGGTGAGTACGCGAAGACATGGAGGGGCCAGGGTGGGAGGGGCGGGCCCTGGAAATGCCAGTCATCCAGCAACGTGCCTGTTCATCCCCAATAGCCCATGGCACACAGTCATCCTCACGCCTCCTGGAGAGGGCAGCACCATGTCCCCCAAAGAGAGAGATCCAAATTCTAGTACCCAGCCCCTGCGAATGTGACCTCACTTGGAAAAAGGATCTTTGTAAATGTAATTAAGGATGACATCATTCTGGATTTAGTGTTAGTCGTTCAGTCGTGTCCGACTCCTTGCGAACTCGTGGACTATACCCTGCCAGGCTCCTCTGTCCATGGGATTCTCTAGGTAAGAATACTGGAGTGGGTTGCCATTCCCTTCTCCAGGGGATCTTCCCAACCCAGGAATCAAAGCAGGATGCTTTCCTGCATCGCAGGCAGATTCTTTACTGTCTGAGCCACCAGGGAAGCTCTCTGGGTTTAGGGTGGACGCTAAATTCAGTGAGAGGTGTTCTCATAGAAAGACAGAGAGGAATTCTCTGGCTTCAGTGGTTAGGGCTCTGGGCTTCCACTGCAGGAGGCGGGGGTTCTTAGTTTAGGGAACTAAGATCCTACATGCACAGACACAGAGATATAAGAAAATCACATGAAGGCAGGGGAGAAAGTAGAGTTAGGAGTTTTGAACACCAAGGATAAACGGCTGCCACCAGAGGCTGCAGAGAGGCATGGCCCTGTTCTCTCAGAGCTTCCAGACAGAATCAACCCTGCTGACCCCTTGGTCTTGAAGTTCTGGCCTCCAGAACCATGAGAAAATACACTTCTATTGTTAATAGCGGCAAGGTTCATGATGCCTTGCTGCTGCAGCTCTTGGAAAGTAATATATCTACCTGACAGTCTCATGTAAAGATGAGGACACTGAGGTGCAGAAGGGTTAAACAGCTCATCCAAAGTTGTGCCCATGTGCTCCGTCATGTCTGACTCTTTGCAACACTTTGGACTGTAGCCCGCCAGGCTCCTCTGTCCATGGGGGTTTTTCAGGCAAGAATACTGGAGTGGGTTGCCATTTCCTCTCCAGGGGATCTTCCCCACCCAGGGATCAAACCCGAGGTTCCTGGGGCTCCTGCGTGGATTCTTTGCTTGCTGGGCCATCAGGGAAGCCCAAGGTCACACAGCCTCTAAGTGGCAGAGCTGGGCTTCAAATCGGGACAATCTGAACCCAGAGCCTGGGCTACTAACCTCTACACTATTCTAGTCCTTGAAGAAACTTTGAAAATTTCTTCTTTCTTTCTCTCACCTGGAGAACCAGCTGAGTACTATATGTATCCTTATAGTACTTGGCAAAGAAAGTGCTCATTAAAGTTTGTTGACCCATTTGGAATTTATATAAACACAGAGACACAGAAATATAGACATACACAGAAACAATGTCCTGAAGGCTCTGTATGACATCAGTAAGAACTGTTATTTCTGAGAAGTGCCTGCAGGGGGCTTGTTTCAAATTTTTATGCCAATTATGCATTACTTCTATGATTAAAATCACCTCAAATTAATGTCTTTGATTTACACTGGTTTGTCACATAAATGCATGTAGGGTAGCGAGCTGGTGGCTTTGGGATCTCCTGAGCTGGCTTGGTGGTCGTTTCACACACTGCAAAGCCAGCTCCGAACTGACTCGCTAAGAGGTCTATTTGCCTGTCTAACCACACTCACCTCCAGTCTCTTCTTCTGTGAAATGGGGAGTAAGTATAACAGGCAGAGAGGGTTTCCTTCGGGAGTAGAGAGGATGAGATGCGCACACTGTGTGCTATTATCCCGAGAGTGATTGAGAGCAAACTTCTAAGAGCCATAACTGAATTGCCTGGTGGGGCTCGCATGCCCAAGCTGAGTTTCCAGAAGTCCAAAGCCTCCCTCCTTTTGAAGTGGCAGCTACTTCTCCAGCTGGGGCAAAACTGTCCAGAGGCCTCAGGGGTGTTTTCCTCGTGTCTGATCCTGGAGAACCAGCTGAGCCTTGACACTCCCAGGGGAGGGGAGGGGCAGTCACTCATGGCTGTCCCCACCCACCTTCTCACTACAATTAGAGACGTGGTGGTCATTTCACATTCCACATAGCCTCAAGATGAAAACTAGGACTCAAGCAGTTTCGGGCCCAGCCCTGCCACATCTGGCCATGTGACCCAGGCTGAGATTTTTCACCTCTGTGGACCTCAGTTTTCTCCTCTGTGCAATGGAGCTGGTAAATCCCTGCCACATGTGCATGGAGCAGCATCTGGCACACGAGAACACCTCGAATATGTCACGATTCTAGCTGGCCTAACCATACCTGTGGTCCTGCCCTGTTTCCTTACGAATGCCAACATGAGAAATGACCTGAGATAGGGGAGAGCCTATTGCTCAGCCCCTTGAATGCCACCAGCACACCAAGGAGGAAAAGCACCCCCATAAGAACAAAAGCAGTTGTGCCTGCTCTAAATGACTCAAAATCTAAAAGAGGGGTGCTGTAGCCAGGCTCCATCAGCCCCACTCCAAGGACACACACAGGCATAAGGAGACAACTGATAATGGAAGCACTTATAATGAAAGAAAATGGGAACAACCAAAGTCCATCCATGAGAAACAGACATGACAAAAAAATAAATAAGTTGTGATTCTTCCACCCTGGACTACCACACAGCTGCTAAAAGTTAGGAACCAATTGCTATTGGGTGAAATCTCAAAATCCTGTCAGTTGCATTGATGTTAATTTCCTAATATTGATCCCTGTGCCGAGGTTATGCAAGAGAATGTCCATGTTTGGGAAATATTCACAGACATATATGCAGGTAGAGAAGCACAATGTCTGCAACTTACTCTCACGTAGTTCAGAAAAAGTGAAGAAGAGAAAACCAACAGATGTGATAAAATGTCCATAATTGGTAAATCTGACTGAAGACTTTAATACAGGAATTCACTGTACTACTCCAGTTAACTTTTCTGTGAGTCTGAAGTTATTTTAAAAGGAAAAGTTAAGTTTTAAAATCAAACAAACCAAAATCCCAATGTTGAATGAAATAAGCAAACTACAGAAGGAATGAAAACACTTATATAAAGTGTAAAAGTGTACACAACAGTTCTATGTTTTTCTGTAAATACACAGGCACACTAAATCCAGGACAATGGTGGCCTCTGAGGAGCTGGAAGAAAATGGGATCTGGGAACTGTGTGAAGGAGGCTTTGGCCAGTTCTGCAATGATTTATTTATTTTTAAAATGTCAGAAACACGCACCTTCTTCCAAGGTCCTCCAGAACCTGCCACAAGCCCAGGCATTGTACAGTGGGGGGGTCTTAGGATGTTACTGAGTCCAAACTCGCTCTGCTTGCCGCACAACAGGCCAATGAATCAAGGTGTTGAGACAAGGAATATGCCTTTAATCAGAAAGCCGGCTGACTGAGAAGATGGCAGACTAATGTCTCAAAATAACCATTTGTTGGGGTCTGGATGCCAGCTTCTTTTATAGAACCAGACAGAGAAGGGGTGAGGAACTAAAGTCAAAAGGCAGAACAGAGAGGGAGAAGCAATGACGAAGTTAAGTATTAACACAAAGCGCCATCAGTCTTACAAAACATCTCCCGGAATGGCCAGCCTATGCAAGGGGTGTGTTAATCTCTTCCTTCCTGCAGCCATTCACAAGTGGGCAGGGTCAAAATATCTTCCTAATAGCTGAACAAAGGCTAAAAATTAGTCCAACAATTGAGTTTGCCTGGTGACTCAGATGGTAAAGAATCCACCTGCAATGCAGGAGACCGGCGTTCCATTCCTCCATTCCTGGGTCGGGAAGATACCCTGGAGAAGGGAATGGCAGCCCACTCCAATATTCTTGCCTGGAAAATTCCACGGACAGAGGAGCCTGGCAGGCTACAGTCCATGGAGTCGCAAAGAGTCGGACACAACTGAGTGACTTACACACACATACAGTCCAATGGTCAGGCAGAGGGGCAGGGTCCTCTGAGGCAGGCCATTATGTACTGTTATAATGGTGGCGCTGGGGTGAAGACCCCGCCTGCCAATGCAGAAGACGAGAGACTCGGGTTTGATCCTTGGGTTGGGAAGATTCCCTTGAGGAGGGCATGGCAACCCACTCCAGTATTCCTGCCTGGAGAATCCCATGGACAGAGGAGCCTGGCGGGCCACAGTCCGTGGAGTGGTAAAGAGTCGGACATGACCGAAGCACATAACAACAGCAATGAAAACCAACTCAAAGAAACAGTTCCAGCAAGGAATCAGAACCGGTTCTTCTCTGCAACCAGAACACCTAAGCCTGTCCCTTCTGCCAGGCCATTTCCTCTGGGATGACTCCCATTGTTTGTTTTTCTTGGCATTTTTAACAATCTGGAGCCCGAGGGCCTGTGTTAAAAGGTAATCAAGATGAGTCCGTCCAAAGAATCAGGCCCTGGGGGACTTTAAGGAAAATCTTCTGACAGCTGGACAGCAGAGCAGAAGCCAGAGAAGGTCACCGGGACTGTGTCTCCACAATGGTGGCAGCCATAAGACCTGGGCCAAGGAGCAGCAGCTGATGCCAGAGTGAGAGACAGCTTGGAGTTCTGACTACAGGTGAAGATGCCAACAGGAACATGCAAGACTGGCAGCGGGTATCTGGAGCTGGGAAAACTCCTTCTGAGGCCCCGGTGCTATGAACAGACACCCACCCTGGGCTCAGTGTCCCCCAGCGTAAACAGGGAGCCTAGGCCACTGCTGAAATTAAAATTCATATTTTAGGGGAAGATGAGAAAATTTAAAATAACCCGATCTATTTATTTTTGGCTGTGGTGGGTCATCATTGTTGCACGGGGTTTTTGCATGGGGGTTGNTGTTTGGGAAATATTCACAGACATATATGCAGGTAGAGAAGCACAATGTCTGCAACTTACTCTCACGTAGTTCAGAAAAAGTGAAGAAGAGAAAACCAACAGATGTGATAAAATGTCCATAATTGGTAAATCTGACTGAAGACTTTAATACAGGAATTCACTGTACTACTCCAGTTAACTTTTCTGTGAGTCTGAAGTTATTTTAAAAGGAAAAGTTAAGTTTTAAAATCAAACAAACCAAAATCCCAATGTTGAATGAAATAAGCAAACTACAGAAGGAATGAAAACACTTATATAAAGTGTAAAAGTGTACACAACAGTTCTATGTTTTTCTGTAAATACACAGGCACACTAAATCCAGGACAATGGTGGCCTCTGAGGAGCTGGAAGAAAATGGGATCTGGGAACTGTGTGAAGGAGGCTTTGGCCAGTTCTGCAATGATTTATTTATTTTTAAAATGTCAGAAACACGCACCTTCTTCCAAGGTCCTCCAGAACCTGCCACAAGCCCAGGCATTGTACAGTGGGGGGGTCTTAGGATGTTACTGAGTCCAAACTCGCTCTGCTTGCCGCACAACAGGCCAATGAATCAAGGTGTTGAGACAAGGAATATGCCTTTAATCAGAAAGCCGGCTGACTGAGAAGATGGCAGACTAATGTCTCAAAATAACCATTTGTTGGGGTCTGGATGCCAGCTTCTTTTATAGAACCAGACAGAGAAGGGGTGAGGAACTAAAGTCAAAAGGCAGAACAGAGAGGGAGAAGCAATGACGAAGTTAAGTATTAACACAAAGCGCCATCAGTCTTACAAAACATCTCCCGGAATGGCCAGCCTGTGCAAGGGGTGTGTTAATCTCTTCCTTCCTGCAGCCATTCACAAGTGGGCAGGGTCAAAATATCTTCCTAATAGCTGAACAAAGGCTAAAAATTAGTCCAACAATTGAGTTTGCCTGGTGACTCAGATGGTAAAGAATCCACCTGCAATGCAGGAGACCGGCGTTCCATTCCTCCATTCCTGGGTCGGGAAGATACCCTGGAGAAGGGAATGGCAGCCCACTCCAATATTCTTGCCTGGAAAATTCCACGGACAGAGGAGCCTGGCAGGCTACAGTCCATGGAGTCGCAAAGAGTCGGACACAACTGAGTGACTTACACACACATACAGTCCAATGGTCAGGCAGAGGGGCAGGGTCCTCTGAGGCAGGCCATTATGTACTGTTATAATGGTGGCGCTGGGGTGAAGACCCCGCCTGCCAATGCAGAAGACGAGAGACTCGGGTTTGATCCTTGGGTTGGGAAGATTCCCTTGAGGAGGGCATGGCAACCCACTCCAGTATTCCTGCCTGGAGAATCCCATGGACAGAGGAGCCTGGCGGGCCACAGTCCGTGGAGTGGTAAAGAGTCGGACATGACCAAAGCACATAACAACAGCAATGAAAACCAACTCAAAGAAACAGTTCCAGCGAGGAATCAGAACCGGTTCTTCTCTGCAACAAGAACACCTAAGCCTGTCCCTTCTGCCAGGCCATTTCCTCTGGGATGACTCCCATTGTTTGTTTTTCTTGGCATTTTTAACAATCTGGAGCCGGAGGGCCTGTGTTAAAAGGTAATCAAGATGAGTCCATCCAAAGAATCAGGCCCTGGGGGACTTTAAGGAAAATCTTCTGACAGCTGGACAGCAGAGCAGAAGCCAGAGAAGGTCACCGGGACTGTGTCTCCACAATGGTGGCAGCCATAAGACCTGGGCCAAGGAGCAGCAGCTGATGCCAGAGTGAGAGACAGCTTGGAGTTCTGACTACAGGTGAAGATGCCAACAGGAACATGCAAGACTGGCAGCGGGTATCTGGAGCTGGGAAAACTCCTTCTGAGGCCCCGGTGCTATGAACAGACACCCACCCTGGGCTCAGTGTCCCCCAGCGTAAACAGGGAGCCTAGGCCACTGCTGAAATTAAAATTCATATTTTAGGGGAAGATGAGAAAATTTAAAATAACCCGATCTATTTATTTTTGGCTGTGGTGGGTCATCATTGTTGCACGGGGTTTTTGCATGGGGGTTGTGCATCATTGTACAGCGAATGGGGGCTGCTCTCTATTAATAGTTGGGATGCAGGGGTTTCTCATTGCAGTGGCTTCTCTTGTCATGGAGCACAGGCCCTAGGGCACAGGCTCAGCAGTTGCGGCAAATGGGGTTAGTTGCTCTGAGGCATGTGGGATCTTTCCAGACCAGGGATCAAAGTCATGTCCCCAGCACTGGCAGGCAGATTCTTTACCAGTGAGCCACCAGGGAAGCCTGAGATGAGAAAATTTAAACATAATTTTTTTCCTTGCTGGTTTGGGCCTCCTCCCTCCCCTTTAGTGTGTGTTGTGCAACCCCATTAAGTAGACCTCCCTAGGTGACAACATTCCTTCTTTAATCTTGTAAGGGGCCACGAGGACCCAAGACCCACTACACACTTTGTCATGTAGATCTGGACTGTGTAACCTGTCAATAACTAGAGTATGGATACCTGGGCTCTGACCTCTAAAAGGGTGGAACAATTCTCAGAGCTTTCTGAAAGACAGTCTCCTGGATTATAATGCTCAGGTCGGCTCAAATAAAAATTTTCATTTCTTTCTAGATCAACTATTTTTTTAAAAGATGTATTTATTTCTGGCTGCACTGGGTCTTTGTCGCTGCATGGGGTCCTTCTCCGGTAGCAGCAAGTGGGGTCTATTCTTTGTTGCAGCGTTCAGGCTTCTCATTGCAGTGATTTCTCTCGTTGCGGAGCACAGGCTCCGGGCATGTGGGCTCAGTAGTTGTGGTGTATGGGCTTAGTTGTCCTGCTGCATGTGGACCAGGGATTGAACCCGAGTCTCCTGCACCGGCAGGCAGATTCTTTACTGCTGAGCCACCAGGGAAGCCCCTAGATCAATTATTGATTAATTCTTTCATCTACACCACTTGCCTCAGAGGTCATGGGACAGGGCGAGGAAGAACTCAGCCACAGTGGACACTTAAGTGGTAACTCCTAGATGAGATGAAGAGCTCAAGGCCGTTCATGGAAGAAGTCAAGGCTCATCAGATCCTGGGACAGGGCAGGGAAGGCGAACCCGTTGGTGAAGGAGGAGAATCTGGGAACTCTGAGGGTGGATGAGCATGAAACCAAGCCCCCCCCCAAGAACTGAGTTGACCCACTGAGTTAATGATTAACCTCTCTATCCAAAACTTGATTCCTTTTCTTGGCCTGCCCCTGTTCCCCTCAGGAGTGAGGTTTATCGAAGAAACGGGGGAATTGAAACTAAGTAGGACACTTAGGGGCCTTCCTGGGTACAAAAGCCCCTTATTGTGCCCTGTTTCGTGTTTGTAGAAAAAGGCTTTGACCTCCTAGGCCTTCCTTGAGTTCCAAAGAGCAGACTTAAGCAGTCAGTAATTAGGGAAGCAAGGGAATGCAGAAACAAAGGGAAAGCAGTCCATTAAGAAAAGCAACGACAACTTAGCAGTTCAGTGATTAAAAAGTGTCCTAGTCCCTCCTTAAGGGATACGCAGAACAGTCAGATGCATATCTTTGAGCTGTTCTGCAGAAACTAAGATCAGCCACCCAGGTAAAGGATGGTCACTACATGGCTGACATAAGCACAGAGACTCCAGACTGGCTGGAACCAGGTTGATGACGAAGATGCCCAAAACATCACCCTGTTGCCTCATCACCAACCAATCAGAAGAAAGTCCCTGAGCTGCTGTTCTCACCCCAAATAGTGCCTTAGAAACCTCTCCCTGAAAGCCACTTGGAACTTCGGGTCTTCCTCTCGAGCACTAACGGCCCATGCTGTTGGCTGGCCACCTGCAGCAAATGCTGTACTTTCCTTCACTACAACCTGGCGTCAGTAGACTCATTTCGCTGCACGTGGGTGAGTGGGCCCATGTTCTGCCGAGTAACAAGCACTCCAAAAGACCTGTTGGAGCAGTTGGCTTGGATCAGTGATGTGCTATTAAGCACCTGTCCACGACAAAAAAAAACGTCCTGATGTATAGTGAGGATTGCCATGTCTGCAAATATTCCCACCATTGCTAATAAGTTACTGATGATCTAACAACTAGCTTAAAATTTCTGAATATTGAACAATACTTTGTAAGCCTATCAGCTGTCCTCTGCCTCAGAGGTTCCCCTAACACTGGGAACTCTCTGTACCATCCCAATATGTAGCTGTGTCTGTTTGAAGACTTCTAATGACAGGGAGCTCACTACCTCACTGGGTAAGTCATTCTGAGAAGCAGTCCTCGATTTCTACTGGGATGAAATCTGTTCCTCTGAATCCTTCCTCTTGTTTCTTTTTCCCCCCCTTATAAGGCCACTGGGACAACATGCCCCATCCTCACACAGCCCTTCAACTATGCTGAGAAGGCCAGCACAACTCCTCCCCTGATCCCCTAGGGTCAGCTCTTCTCCAGGTTGATCAGTGCCCCCTCTCCTTATGGCACCCACAGGTAACATTTAACTTTTCCCCTGTGTCTGACAGTGAGCCACACATTGGTTTACACATACTGTCTCCATGACTTTGCATACAGAGTGCTTTGCTTTCTAGTAATATTTTAAGGTGTACACTGAGATAGTGTTTAGTACAATCACAGAATCATGCAACTATCACTGCAATTCATCTTAGGATATCTTCACCATCTCAACAAGGAATGCTGTCCTCATTAACTGTCATTCCCCATTTCCTCCTAATGCCCCAGCCAATGTCAACCACTAATCCATTTTCTGTCTTTATAGGTTTGCCTTCTGATATTTCCCATACGGAATCATACAGTGTGTGGTCTTTTATGTTTGGTTTCTTTCACTTGGCATAATGTTTTTAAGGTTCACCTGGGCTTCCCTGGTGGCTCAGACAGTAAAGAGTCTGCCTGCAATGCAGGAAACCCAGGTTTGATCCCTGATCAGGAAGATCCCCTGGAGAAGGGTATGGCCCCCCACTCCAGTAATCTTGCCTGGAGAAGTCTATAGACAGAAGAGCCTGGTGGGCTCCAGTCCATGGTGTGGCAAAGAGTCGGACACGATTGAGCCACTAACACTTTGACTTTCACGCTGCCACGACTTACATCATGCATCAGCCCTTCCTTCCTCTCTTTTTAAAATTTTATTTATTTATTTATTTATTTTTGGCTGTGCTGGGTCTTTGCTGCTGTGCGCACTTTTCTCCTGTTGCAGCTGGTGGGGGCTACTCTCTAGTTGTGGTGTGAGGGCTTCTTTTGTTGTGGAGCACGGGTTCTAGGGCATGTGGGCTCAGTAGCTGCAGCTTCTGGGCTCTAGAGCACAGGCTCAGTAACTGTGGCACAAAGGCTTAGTTGCTCCACGCATGTGGGATCTTCTCGGCCCAAGGATCAAACCCATGTCTCTTGGACTGGCAAGTGGATTCTTTACGAATTCACCATCTTTACGGGCACCAGGGAACCTCCAGTGCTTCATTTCTTTTTAGTGCCAAACAGTATTCCATTGTATGGACATCCCGCATTATACTTGTCCCATTAGTCGATGGATATTTGGGTTGATCCACTTTGGGGCCTTTATGAATAACGCCACTGACATTCATGTATGAGTTTCTGTATAGACATTGTTTTCAATTCTCTTGGGTACATACTTAAGACTAGAATTGCTGGGTCATATGGTAACTCTGTCTGCAGCCATGCCACCCTGAATGCGCCCAATCTCATTTGATCTTGGAAGCTAAGCAGGGTCGGGCCTGGTTAGTACTTGGATGGGAGAACTCCTGGGAATACTAGGTGCTTTTGGCTTGGTCCTCCCTGGTGGCCCAGTCGGTAAAGAACCCGCCTGCAATGTGGGAGACCTGGGTTCGATCCCTGGGTTGGGAAGATCCCTGAAGAAGGGAGCGGCTACCCACTCCAGTATTCTAGCCTGGAGAATTCCGCGGACTGTATAGTCCACGGGGCCGCAAAGAGTTGCTCAACTCTTTGGTAACTCTATATTTAGCATGTGAAGAACTGCCAGACTGTTTTTCCAAAATGGCTAAAGAATTTACATCCCACTGACAGTGCGGGGCAGGGGGGTCCCAATTTCTCCACATTCTTATCAACACTTGTTATTATCATTTTGAAATATTTACTATTTATTTGGCTGCACTGGATCTTAGCTGTAGCATGTGGGATCTTCGCTCTTCGCTGAGGCATGTAGGATCTTTAGTGGCAGTGTGAGAACTCTTAGTTGTGGCATACGGGATCTAGTTTCCTGACCAGTGATTGAACCCAGGGCCCCTGCATTGGGAGCGCAGGGTCTTAGCCACTGGACCACCAGGGAAGTCCTGTTATTAGCTATCTTTATTGTGACAGCCATCTTAGTGGGTATAAAGTTGTATTTCATTGTGTTTTTTTCTTCCAGTTTTCCTGCAATATAACTGACATACATCACTGTATAAGTGTAAGGTGTACAGAATAATGATCTGGCTAACTCACATCATGAGACGATCATCACAAAAGTTCAGTGAATGTCTCATTGTGATTTTGACTTACATTTCTCTAATGTAAAACTACACTGAGAATCTTAATGATTGACGATTTGTAGATATTCTCTAGAAAAATGGTTTTTTCAGATTCTTTGCCTGTTTTAGAATTAGATTATCTTTTTATTACTGAGTTGTGAGTTCTTTATATATCCTATGTTTAAGTGCCTTATAAGGTGTTCGATTTGCAAATATTTTCTCCCATTCTGTGGGTTGTCTTTTAATTTTCCTGATGAAAAGATGAAGGTGTCCTTTGAAACACAAAAGTTTTTAATTTTGATGAGATCCAATTTGCCTATTTTCTCTTTGGTTGCTTGTACTTTCTGTGTCATAGCTAAGAAACCAACATCTAATTTAAGATCATGAAGATTTACCCCTGTTTTCTTTTGAAACCTTTTACACTTAGGTCTTTGTTCCATTTTGAATTAATTTTTGCTATGATGTGAGATAGGGTCCAACCTCCTCCTTTTGCATTTGGAGATGCTTTTGAACTGTGGTGTTGGAGAAGACTCTTGAGAGTCCCTTGGACTGCAAGGAGATCCAACCAGTCCATTCTGAAGGAGATCAGCCCTGGGTGTTCTTTGGAAGGAATGATGCTAAAGCTGAAACTCCAGTACTTTGGCCACCTCGTGAGAAGAGTTGACTCATTGGAAAAGACCCTGATGCTGGGAGGGATTGGTGGCAGGAGGAAAAGGGGACAACAGAGGATGAGATGGCTGGATGGCATCACTGACTCGATGGACGTGAGTTTGAGTGAACTCCGGGAGTTGGTGATGGACAGGGAGGCCTGGCATGCTGTGATTCATGGGATTGCAAAGAGTCGGACATGACTGAGCGACTGAACTGAACTGATCCTGTTGTCCCAGCAACATCTGTTGTAAAGATTATTTTTTCCCCGTTGAATCTTCTTTGCACCCTTGTTGAAAATCAATTGACCGTAAATTATGGAGTGGTTTTGAACCCTTTCATTGTACTGTCTTTATCCTCCTGAGTGTGCTGAGTATCCTTCTGTCTTTCTACCTCTGAAATGTAGAGTCTCAAGCTAGGAAATAATTTCCCAGGTGTGTCCTGAGCAGCTCATAAAGGAGCATGACTATCACCTCTCTCAATCTAGATAGTCTACTCCTGTTAACACAACCTAAGACAGCTCAGCTTTTCTGCAGCTACATATACAACATTCTTGGGGAACTATGGGCAACTTTTTTGAATTCTGAGGTTGGGATCACAATGTGGAGATGAAAGGAGATAAAAAGAGCTTAGGAGATGAGTAGTTACATGCAGATACTGTTTTCATCAGGATAACAGGGAAACACAAAGGAAATGACACAGCTCAGACTAAAGAGATCATGGTCTGGTTGTGTTGTTCACGCTGAGACCTTTGGCCACTCACTCACTTCCCATCTCCAGGCTCAGCGGCTTCTTCAGTAAGATGAAAAGACTGCTGTAGATTTGGAATGGCAAGTAGGTTGAATTTCCCTGTGAACTCCAGTTGATGGGCAGCAGCTGCCCAGACTGTTACACTAAAGGCTCGGCAGAGAAAGTCTGCTGGGATCGCCTAGTGTTGTCAGCCACAGGCTGGGTACTGGGCTATGCATTGTCTGAGCGTGGATGAGACCTAAGACTGGGGTTCCTTCCAGCTCTATGCATTCCGTGATTCTGCGACTCACCAGACCCCTAGCTCATACCATCTGAAATCTCTCTGCCAAGCCAGGCTGGCTCTGGCCCAGCAGACAGTCTGAGAGAAGGTAGGCAGCCAGGCCAGCTTCTCTGTGGCTTCCGCTCCACCAAATGCTTTTTCCTGGACCTGTGAAAGCTGAGCCACAGCTGCCGCGTGGTTCCACTTCTGGCCCAGCTTTTGGAATCACGTGGAGACGGAAGAGAGGCAGCCAGTCGCAGAATCAGCATCGCTCACATGTATATAATCTGCAAATGCTCAACCAATGCTTCCAGCCCGGTTCCATGGGCCAGATAACTGCATGAGGCCCTGGTGGGTTCCCAAAGTCACTGGGGCTCCAAGAACGGTGCCTGGGATCCTGTTGTGAGAGAGCTCCCTAGGTGTCTCCTCACTGGGAGACCAAAAGGCCTTCTGAGATGAGGTAGGGCATGGGGTGCAGCTTAAGCCCCCAACCCTCGGTGGGCGCCCCCCGGGAAGCTGGGACCGGACTTGGAGGGCCTCTGCCCACAGCCTCGCTGAGGGGAAGTCAGCTACAGCAAGTCTTCCGGGCCCCGGAAGTGCTGAGAACAGGTCTGGCTGTCTCAGCTCGCACGTCACAGCCCACATCAAGGGATCAAGCGGGTCCACGGCCTTCAAACTTTCCACACCTGTGAGCTGCAGGCCTCTGCTGCCCGGGGTGTTTCAGGCCCACCTGGCTCCCAGCCCCGCCTCCTGGGCTGCCTGCCTGATGCCCACAGCCTTCCCAGAACTGGGGGATAGTTCCTCCATTCTCCCTCTGTAACCTTTGGCTCACGGGTCCCAGTCCCTTTCCATACCCCAGCCAGGCCCTTGAACCCAGCCTGATGGGCAGGTCAGCCTGCTCATCCTGCTGACCTCCCTTCCCCAATCCCAGCCTAGGCTAAGACTGTCTGCCGTCAGAACCTGGTTCTAGGTGATGATACCCATTCTGGCCCCAGTGCTATGTGCGATTAGGCCTTGAGGGGTATGTTGACTAGCAGTTTAAGCACGGGTTTGGGAACCACAGAGCCTGGGTTGGAATCCCAGCATGTTGGCCTTGGCACATGACCAAACAATTCTGTCTCAATTTCCTCACATTTAAAATGGAAAACATTAGCATTACTGCCTTATGAAATTGTTGAGGATAGTGCCTGGCATACAGCAAACATCACTGAGGTTATTATCATACATTCATTCATCCAGTAATTTATTGAGCATCTACTATAGACCAACATCATTCTAGACTTATCACAATAATACTTATAATAGCCACACACAGTGAAAAAGCACTGACATTCCCTCCCTTCCCCTGCCCCTTTAAACACTCCTGGAAAATTTCACTGAACATGGAAGTGGTTATAGAGAAGACAGAATTTGGGGTACCAACTTCCTGGCTGAGATTGAAGCTGAAAGCAGTGGGGACAGGAACCCAAGTCACCAAGGGTGAAGGAGAGGCCCCGTGCATCTCTGTGATGTGCGCACGTTAGGGTGCTCTGATGCCAGACTTTCCTCGTGGCTCAGTGGTAAAGAGCCCACCTGCGAGTGCAAGAGATGGGTTCCACCCCCGGTCCAGGAAGATCTCACGTGCCTCGGAGCAACGAAGCCCGTGCACCACAACTACCAGGCCGGTGCTCTAGAGCCTGGGAGCCACAGGCTCTAGGAATACCTAGGAATACCTAGAACCCGTGCTCCGAAACAAGAGAAGCATTGCAGTGAGAAGCCTGCACGCTGCAACTAGAGAGTAGCCCCCACTTGCCACAACTGGAGAAAAGCCGTGCATCAACAAAGACCCAGCACGATCAACAATAAATACCGTACATCCTTTTGCACCTTTTGGATTTCAACCATGGGACTATATCACCCATCTGAAAAATGATCAAAGCAGTTTGGAACTTTGAAAAAAAAAGTTCTCGTTAACGGGGTTTCAGATGTGAAACTGAGCCAAGTTCTGTACGTGCAGATCTAGAGAACTGTGCCTTCTTGGGGTGGCTCAGTGGTAAAGAATCTGCCTGTCAATGCAGGGGATGCAGGTTCAGTCCCTGGGTCAGGAGGATCCCCTAGAGAAGGAAATGGCAACCCACTCCAGTATTCTTGCCTGGAAAATCCTACGGACAGAGGAGCCGGTGGACTGCAGTCCATGGGGTCGCAAAAGAGTCAGACACATGACCTAGTGACTAAACAACAGCAACAAATCAACAAACATAAGGCCTCTGTAAATACTACGCAACTTAAAAACAGAGAAAGAATAAGGAAGCTCTCTGCATACTGACATGGAAAGGTTTTCAGGATATGTGGTTAAGTGACAAAAGCAAAGTACAGAAGAGTGTCTAGACTGTGCTCTCTTGTTGGAAAAAAAAATTTTTTTAAGGTTTATTTGTATTTGCAAAAAGTCACTCTGAAGGAACACAGAAGAAACTAATAACTCGTGGGGCAGGGGTGGGAACAGGCACATAGGGGACAAAGGTGGGAATACTATTTCATTGCATTTGCTTTTCATTCAAGAAACATGAAAATATTGAAATAGAGCAGAAAAAGCCTTGATGCAGTCTGTGGCATTAACCTCTATAAAGATGTCCTTTCAATCCTAAACCAGTTAAATCCTAAACCATTTTAAAAAATCATGACTTTTAAAAAATATATTTATTTTGAACCCTGCAAATGTTTTACCTACTCAAACATAATGTTTCCAGAGATTTCTGTGCCAGGCATTGCTCTAATTGCTTCACATATATTAACTAAGTTGACTTTTTCAAATAACCCTACGAAATAAGTCTGGTTATTGCTCCCATTTTACAGAGGGAGAAACTGAGACACAGAGAAATTAAGCAACTCACTGAAGCTACAGAAAGTGGCAGCGCTGAGATTGGAACCCTGGCTATCTCAGAGTCTGTGTTCTTAATCACCCTGCAAAATCCCTCTAGACTCTTATTCACAATGTATGATTATTAAACATTATAAATATACAATATAAGAAAGAGATGGAGGGCAGATCTTGTCCACAGAGCAGAAGACTCAACACTCTCAAGGCACGAATCCTACGCAAACTGATTGAACGAATCGGTGCAATTCCAATTAGAACCCCAAAAGTGTTCTAAGAAAAGTGCCAAGAACATCCAAGACACACTTGAAGAAGGGGGTAGGATTTGGGCTGCTGGAAATAAACACTTATGATAGAGCTACAGATGAAGAAGGTATGGTATTGGGGCAGGGACAGGCACATATGTCAGTGGACTAGACAAGTCCAGAAATAGATCCCCCAACATAGTCACTTGAGGTACATATGGTCACAGTAGAACATTGAGGAAAGGACAAACTTTGCAACAAAATGTGCTGAGACAACTAGCTATTTGCATGGGAAAAAAATAAACGTGATCCATTCTTCACAGCTTATACAAAAATCAGTTCCAGGAAGACTCTGTTCTGATAAAACGTAAAAAGCAAAGCAAACCAAAAAAAAGCTTCTAGAAGAAAATAAAGAATACTTTCATAATCTGACGGAAGAGTGACTTCTTAAACGGTGCACACACAAACACACACTCATACACCTCAACCTTAAATAAAATTTTAAACTTGACTGCATTAAAATGAAGACTTTCTGTTTATCAAGACACCATCAAGACAGTGAAATTTATCCCCTGTGTGGGAGAAGATACTTGTAACACAAAGTGCTCCAAACTAGATTATACATAGAACTTCTACACATTGATAAGGAAAAAACAAGACAAATAAGAATAAATAGAAAAATGGGCAAGAGGCTTGAGCTGGCATTTAACACAGAGACCATCCAAATGGCTGGTGAGCATCTGAAAAGCTTCTCAAGAGCAGAGAAATCAGAGAATCTGGAATTAAAATTTCAGGAGCCTGTGAGAACGGTTGTCGTGAGGCAGACCTACATGACCAAGGACCGGGGCCATGGAGGAACCGGAACGCTCCTGCTCTGCTTGTGGGAGTATAAACTGGTCCAGGAGCGGTTCTTAATCCTGGGATTGAGAGATTTCTGTCTCCTTCTTGACACTGTTTTCCCACATTCCAAATTTTTACACTCAGTGTGTATTACTATGAAAATCAGAAAATAATGGACAAACATTTCAGAGGAAACAATTAAAATGGCCAGGGGAAAGACTTCCCAGAAGATTGATGTGCCCATCGGGGTCTCTCCTTCACATACAATTGAGTGAAATGTGCAGGGAGATGAAAAGATCATCAGAGCCCCAGCCTGGATGCCCCTCAGCTACCCCGGACACACCAAGGGAAGAAAAGGGCCTCTGTGCCTAGAAAACAAACGTGTTCCAACCTGTCCCTTAGCTCTCTGAGTCTCAGTTTCCTCTTTTGAGAAAAAATGCAAAATATCATTCTCATGAGGCCTAACAGGTGGCTCGGATGGTAAAGAATCTGCCTGCAATGTGGGAGATCTGGGTTTGATCCCTGGATGAGGAAGATCCCTTGGAGCAGGAAACAGCAACCCACTCCACTATTCTTGCCTGGAGAATTCTGTGGATACAGGAGCCTGGCAGGCTACAGTCTATTATTTATAGGGCCAAGGAGCCGGGCAGACCAGAAAGAATTACGTCTGGGAAAGGTGGATACCCAGACATAGTTAAATACATAAAACAGGTCCAAAGGAACCAAATTGATTCCAAAATTTATTTTTCAGCTGGCAGGGTTTTCCCTGCTCGTGGTCCAGCCAGTGCTGCCTGAAAGAACTGAATGCAGTGATGGAAACGTCCCATGTCTGCACCGTCCAGGGCAGTCACCATCAGCTGCCTGTGGTTTTGGAGCATTTGCCCTATGGCCAGTTCAACTGTTACTTCACTTTAATTAATTTAATTTGTAAAACAGATACATGAGGCTAGTGGCTAACGTACTGGACAATGCAGGTCTAGACTTTTCTACCGTTTAAATCTTTTCAGTGTGTGAGAATTCATATACTGTGTGTGGGATTTGTTTTTAGTTAGACAGAAAGAAAAAAGATTAAACAAACAAACCAAAAAAGACAACTCAACACACGTCACTGCTATGACCATTAGCCATTGCCCAATTTGGAAAGTTCTTCAGGAAGACCATGTCTTCGGTCGTCTGTTCCAGGGTTTAAGGTCCTCTTCTCTCAGGAGTTGCCCACGCCCCCATGGCTGGCTGTAGGTCAAGGTCCCTTTTGCACATGGATCCCAGCCCAGGCCTCCCCAGGCTTGTCTCTACAGAGCTCCCGGAGTCCTCCGCCACCTTCCTTCTGCTGTCTTCTCCTTCCCACGTGGACAACGTTTGGAAAACAGGAGGGCCGTCAGCTCTGGGGAGGCCCGTCCTTGGCCCCTGCTGGCCTCCCTCCCTCCGGAATCGCCCCCGCCACGTGGCAGCCCAC
>SJYQ01096416.1:0-66767 GCA_006410935.1 Redunca redunca | reverse complement strand
GTGCACGCCCCAGCTCGGCAGTCCTGACGCTGTCTGGCAGCACGCCTCCTGGGCCCAGGCCCACCTCCCAAAACAAGATGGACATCCCACCCCCTGCCCCCCAGATCCCACCTCCAGGGCCGTGTCCTTTTCAGGGCTTGGGTCCCCTCCCCCATCAGACTTTACAGGGTGCACGGTCCCTGATGCCTAAGCATAAGGGAAGTTAGCCACAGGGAGTTTTCAAGAGCGGAGGAGGCCGAGGCCACCGGCTCATTGCCTTTGGGGGCCTTTGGGAGGCACTGGGGTGGGGAGAGAGGAAACACACTCCACCCCTCCCAGGTTAAAGCGTCTCCCAGCGACTCCAGGAGAAGGGGGCAGCAGAGGATGAGATGGTTGGATGGCATCACCGATTCAATGGACATGAGTCTGAGCAAACTCCAGAAGATGGTGAAGGACAGCGGAGCCTGGTGTGCTGCAGTCCACAGCATTGCAAAGAGCTGGACACGACCGAGCGACGGAACAACAATAACAGCAACTCCAAGGGCGGGGGTTACGGGATGTGACTTTGTCAGTGGATGACAAGGGAGAGACTGGAAGGTGGGGCCAGGCCCCCATTTATACACCTCTGAGTTTCTTCACCTGGTCCCTCATATATGGCCAACTTGGGGAGGGGGCTAGGAGGTCACCCCCTCTGTGGGGTTCAGCAGGCCTGGGGAGGGTCCAGCAGCATCCCTCCCTCCAGGACCAGGCACACCTGGATCTAGGACAGGCAGCAGGTCCTGGAATCTTGGGATGCAACACAGGGATACAGGGAATTCAGGGGCAAAGGCCGAGGCTCTGGACTCAGATAAACCTGGATTCAGGTTCCAAGTCTGCCAAGGAGCGCTGAGGGCTTCCACTGAGTCACTTGCTGTGCCTCAGTTTCCCTGCCTGTAAATTGGGCACTGCAACCACAGCCTCACGGGGCTGTGACGATTAACTGAGAAACAGCGCTTAGCAAAGGAGCCTGGGGGATTTCCTGGCAGTCCAGTGGTTACGGCTCCACGCTTCCACTGCAGGAGGTGCAGGTTTGATCCCTGGTCAGGGAACTAAGATCCCACATGCCCTGTGGTGTAGCCAAAAAAACAAAAACAAACAAGCAAAGGGGCTTCACATAACTGCTGTAACTATTAGTGTCATCTATGAATATCACAAGTCCCCAGTTTTTATGCCTCGATCAAAACTCTGCTCCTTAGAAGGATGCTTCTGTGAGAATCACAGAATGTGACATATTAGCACTGACTGCTCCCCTCTTTGAAAACTGTTCTTTCCAAGCCTTGAATTTCACTGGAGGGAGAGAGGACCAAGGCCCAGGGACAGAGGGATGGTGCCTACCCTCAAGGACTCTTGCATTTTAAAGACAGACCATGCATGAGTCTGGCACTTCTTAATCTGGAGGAGTGAACTGCTGATAGAGACATTCAGACAGTGCAGTAGAGAGACTGGGACTGACTTATCTACCCGATACTCACACAGTCCACTCTCAGCATTTGTGGTCCGTACGTTCCACAAAGTTCGCCACAGACACTGAGTTAGTGGAAACCGAACCA
This sequence comes from Redunca redunca, assembly GCA_006410935.1. Lineage (NCBI taxonomy): Eukaryota > Metazoa > Chordata > Mammalia > Artiodactyla > Bovidae > Redunca > Redunca redunca. The sequence continues at coordinate 65,199 of SJYQ01096416.1, read as the reverse complement.
CTGCTTTTGGGGAAAACACAGGGGTAGGTTCCCATGAACCGCTGGTCACAACATTTCCATCCACTGATCAGGACACATCTTGTTTCATGTGTGTTTCTGTTTAAAGATACCTTATTTAATACTTATCATTGATTCTTAACCCCGAACTCACGGCCAACAGTGTAACTCATGCCTGAGCAAAGCTCTTCTAACACCCGTATCTTCTCCACGGGGCCCGTCTCAGCCTTCTTGCCCTCAGGAACCCTAGACAGCAGAGAAGCACTGTACTTGGGGGACACTTTAAACAGTGAAACCATCAACCCAAAGCAGGAGAACTCGAAAAACAAAACAGACCACGACGAGGATGGAATCAAGAAGGCACCTTGTTCTCGGATGAGAATGTGTGTGTCAGAATATTCAGATTTTTCGTCGTTCTGCGCAGGGCTGTAAACAACTTCCGAAGCACTATGATTTGGAGGTTATGAATAAGCCTCAGCAAGCAGGCCGATTTGCAAATGCAGAGTCTGTGAGTAATGAGGATCGGGTGCAAACGTCCCTTCGTTAGGCTGGCCCCCACTGTGGCCCACCTGGACGGGAACCCCACTCATAACACAGGATCTGTCAGCCTGGGAGCGAGCTGCTGTGTCATCTGAACTAGGACCCAGCATACCTCCTGCCCTGGAGCCCAGGCCAGGCCCCCACCTGGCACCCACCCTGTAGCTGCTGAGGCTTCCCCAGCTGCCACCATGGGCAGTTCCTGTCAGGGGCAGAGCACAGATGTGGGGGGGGGAAAGGGGAAGACGGTATTTGTAGCAGCTGCAGGGGAGCCTCTGGCAGTCCCCAAACCTGTGTCCTGAGAGCCTCTCACCAGCCTCCCCCGACAGTATCGGGAGCAGGACCCACAGTCAAGTCTTCATGAAGTACCTACTGTGGGAGGCTGCTGGGCCACGTGCTGCTTCGCACAGAGCCCAGCACACAGTGGGGGCTCTGCGCCTCCACATTGCGTGAATGCAGGAAGCAATGGTCAAAGAGGGCAAGGAGCCAGCTCAAGGTCTCACACAGCAAGACAGGACAGACCTGGGGACAAGTGGAGTGCACAAGAGGGTAGCCACCAAGGCCTTTCCAAAGACCATGGGACATGCTTCACATTTCTTGAACACCTACTACGTGTCAAACTCTGTCCAAGATCCTTACATGCATTAACTCATGTAATACAACAGCAGCTCTAAGAGTATGGAACTATTAGCACCCCATTTTACAGATGAGGAAACTGAGGCGGAGAATAGAATGGGAACCCTGATGGTTTGCTCCATGGCCTAACCGCTAAGCTGTACTCTTCCCCTCTCAATGTTCTCACATCCAGACAGCCACGTTGGCCCACAACAGGCACCCTCTCCTGGGCAGGTGGAGGGCGGGTTGGCAGGAGGAAATAAAGGCAGCCTCCTTGCCTCCATGACGCATACCGAACCCACCACCAGGTTCCATCCTAGATACACTCTGGGGGTGCCCTATCTCCCCATCCCCACTGCCAAGACCCTGGTCCAGGCCTCCATCTCTGCTCACCTCGACCCCTACAGTAGCTTCTGCCCCATGTGTTACTCCCCCAAACCCCATGCGCTTCTTGACACAGCAGCCCGATGCAAGCAATCCATGTGATTCCTGTGAAAAACCTGTACCTTATACACAAATGTTTGCAGCCGCTTTATTCGCAACTGCCCCAGACTGTAAACAACCCAAATGTGGCACAACGGGTGAACGGATAAACAAACTGTGATACATGCATACAATGAAATACACTCAGCAATAAAAAGAAAGTAATACTGAGACACACCACACAGAGGGGTCTCCAATGCCTTCAGCCAGGTGAAAGAAGCCAGACTCAAAGGCAGTATTCGTGTGAAGTTCTCGAAACACCAAAACTCAAGGATGGAGATGAGCGATGATGCCAGGGTTTGGGCAGGGGTGGGGCTGACTACAAGGGCACAGGGGAACTTCGGAAGGTGATGGAACTGCTCTATCTTGATTGCGGTAGTGGTTACCCAACAGTCGATGTTTACCAGAATGTATTGAAAAGTTCACAGAAGAGGCTTATTCCATATAAACGTTACCTTGTTTTGGGTGGAACTGTATCCCTTAGAAAGACATGAAGTCCTAACCCCCAGCACCTCAGGACCTCAGAATGTGACCTTATTTGGAAATAGGGTCATTGCCAACATAGTAAGTTAAGATGTGCCGACACTTCAGCTGTGTCTGATTGACCCCATGAACTGTGTCCCGCCAGGCTCCTGTGTCCATTAGGTTCTCCAGGCAAGAATAGTGGAGTGGGTTGCCATGCCCTCCTCCAGGCGATCTTCCTGACCCAGGGATCAAACCTGCGTCTCTTATCGTGTCCTGCACTGGCAGATGGGTTCTTTACCACTAGTGCCACCTGGGAAGCTCCAATATAAGTTAAGATGAGGTCATTTTAGAATGGGGGCAGGAGGGACCCTAAGTTGATATGACTGGTGTCCTTATAAGAAGAGGAGCAACACACAGGGAAGACATGGCCCAGTGGCCAGGCAGAGACTGGAGTGATGCAGCTGCAAGCGAAGGGACCCCAAGGACCGCCGGGGCCACCAGAAGCTAAGAAGAGGCAGGAAGATTCCACCCAGAGTCTCAGAGGGAGCGCGGCCTTGCCGTCACCTTGATCAGAACACCAGCCTCCAGTATGGTAAGAACAAACTCTGATTGTTGTAAGCCACCCAGTTTGCGCTGCTTTATCACAGCCGCCCTAGGAAACCAATACACAGCCCAACTTTAAAAATGGGGGGACGGGAGTGTCTCAGTCTCCAGGGTCTACAGGTTCCAGCCTAAGAGCCTCAGGTGTCTTGTCCCCTCTTCCTGCACAGGTCACCTCTGGTCCATGCACAGCACAAACACCAGGCACACTGGGCCGTGGTACCCACAACCAGGCCATGCTGGTTCCCCCATCCCCCGCGGCTACCTGGGAAACTCCCAGATGTCACTCAGCTTGGCTCGGCTCTCGCCTCCCCAGTAAAGCTCCCCCAGATGTGCTCTAGTCTGAGTGGGACACCCCTGAGCCAGCCAGGGACCCCAGCACTCCAGGGGACCATCCTGCATCGTTCGGGCACTGCGTTGCCTGCCACTCCTGCAGCCCCACGAGACTGGGGATCCTGGGACAAGGGTGAGTTGTCAGGTAACTGGCGGACCAGCGTCATGCGGGCTAGAGAGGAGCTCTGGGACTCGGCTGGGTGGGGGTCTAAGGGCTGGGGAGGAGCTGGGGCTTTGGCAGATACCCACACTGAGCCTGCTCGGGCCTGGCCCTGCAGATCGGAGCGAGGGCCAGGCCAGGCGTGGCTCAGGTTTCTCCTGCCACAGCCTCTACCCTCAGGGCCTCCCACCCAGAGCTGAGCTCACAGGCGGGCCCAGTCACACACCTCACGCTGCTGCTCAGGCTTGCATAGCCACAGCCTCCTCTGCAAGCTCCTGGCAGGCCCCTTCCCATCTCCCAGAGGCCCTCTATCCTGGCCAATCCTTCCCCACCTCTCTCCTGGGCATTAACCTGCCATGTATTCATTCAACAAAGCCTTGTGTGGGACACTCCTCTCCAGCCCTTACTCTTGCTTAGCTTGAGCGTTCTCTGAGTCAAGCACTCTATGCCCAGGACAGTGTGGATCTGGCAACCACACCTGTCAGGAGGAGTCGTTCTCTCTGCCCTGAGAGCTTACGGTCTAGCAGGCCCACAGAGAGAGAATACACCATGACAGCGTGAGAAGCGAGGCTCGGACAGGGCTGATGGGTCTTTGCTGACCGGCGTCCTGGTACCTCTGTGTAAATTAGGAAAAGATGCTTCTTGCTTCCCATGGATGCAGACAACCCCTCCTCCACCCCCCACACACACCTGACATCACACAGGGCTTGGCAAGAGAGTGAAATTTCAGGGGCCCCTTGCTCCTCTCTCAGCAGGTGCCTTTGTGCAGGGAGCAACCTGCACAAGTGTAGGCAACAGCCCTAGAGGCTAGAGAGCCTGGAAGGCTTTTGCAGGAGGCTGGAGGTGGGGTGTGTATGCTTAGTCCCTGAGGCAGGAAAGAGCTCAGCACTACCCAGAGGCTGGAGGGAGAGGCAGCCAGTGACGGCTGATGCGACTGTCCCCCCACCTCTAGGCCTCACTTGAAGGAGCAGCCTAGGCGCCTGCACAGAGCCGTGGAAACAGCCTGGGTCCAGCTGTGAGAATCTGGGGCGACCACATCCCCTCTCTGAGCCTTATCTGTGAGCAGGGGCTGGATTATGGGGTCACCAGACCCACACTGAGCTCTGATGCCTGACAATGTAAGGGCCAAGGATGGGGCCACTTTGGCTCGTGGAAAGAAGCCCCCTGCCTGCCTTTCAAACTACTTCAAAGGCAATTGCCTAGCCTTTCAAGACGGCCCACCCTGCTCAATCCCAGGATACCTGTGGCCTCTTAGACCAAGGTCCTCAAGGCCTCCCCATACCTGAGGGTGAACGGACAGCATGATCCTGGGCTGTGGGAAGGCAGCTCAGAGCAGGGTCTTACAGGCTCCAGATGGGTCTTTGCTACCCCTAGAAAGGGAAGGCCAGCCCTGGCCATCTCAGGGCAAACCAAGGCTGAGCAGAGAAGTGAGGTGACCACCCAAGACCTCTAGTGGCCAGCGGTCAGCACAAACCCAGCCTGGCACCTGTAAGTGCTCAATAAAGCAGCAAGGAAAGAATGAATGAATGGTGGCAGCCATTAAGGATACAAGCAAGCACTGTTCGGAGCAGACCCCCAGCCTTTCTTGTGCTGGTTTGGTTTGAGAACCAATCTCAGAACGTCGGCACAGGCAGGAAGTTTCTCCCTCTAAAGCACAGATGAAGGGGGCTTCCCTGGTGGTCCAGTGGCTAAGACTCTGGGCTCCCAATGCAGGGGCCCCAGAGGTCGGTCCCTGGTCAGGGAACTAGATCCCACATGCCTCAACCAGAGATCCTGGATGCCGCAACAAAGACCAAAGATCTGTGAGCTGCAACTAAGACCCAGCACAGCCAATAAACACATATTTTTTAAAAGCCAACATATCTGGAAAGAAAGTACAGATGAGGAAACTGAGACTGAGGGAAGAGACACGGCTGCCTTGCTCAGCAGTATTTAGCCTTGTCAAAACACGAAGTTTGAGAGTCCGAACTTAAACCAGAATAACTAGTCTGAAGCTTCTGGTGAAATCTAAACCTCACAAACACCCAATGGGAAAAACAAGTTTGCAGTTTAGTCCTTGAAATAGGAGTCTTAGTCTATGCAAAACGTCTTTCCCCTCTTCCCCTTTTCCTCCTTCTCACCTCCACTAGGAAATAAAGACTTGCATGTAGCCCTGAAAAGCAGCCTTAGTGTTTCTGGCATATACTCTGGTGCAATGTGACAAGGGATAAATTTTTTTGTGTGTCAGGATTAAGTTTGTCTGTGATAGAAAATTTTAAACAATAGTGATTTAAGTAAGGTAGATATGTATTCCTCTCTCATACACAAATCTGAGTAAGTAATATAGGGATGGGATGATACACCAACATGTCTGAGAGCCTTACTATATTTATATATTATATTGTTGCTCTGCTCTGCATAACTTCCATTCTCAAATTCACCCCAGAGTCCAAAATGGTTGCTTCAAATCTAGCCATTATGTCTATATTCCAGCCAAGAGGAAAGAGGAAGATAGAAAGGCATGAGCCTTCCCTTTAAGGACATCACCAAGCAGATCTTATTCCCCATATATTTTTCTGTCCAAACCTAATCTCATAGCCACATCTAGCTGAAAGGAAATTGGGACATGTTTAGCTAAAAATTTACACCCAACTAAAATTCAGGGGGCCCATCAACAGGCTCTGCTTCACCCCTGAACTCAAATATTCCAAGATGATGGCAGATGACAATGAAATGGTCCCAAAACCCTAGACCCATAAAAGTTTTCAGGAGCTTTGTTTAAAACAGAGGGGAAAAAAAGTTGACGTATGTCTATGCCTACTCCAACCATTCATATGATCATAATATGATGAGGTCATCAAAGATGATAGGTAGGCAGCATAACCTCCAGAGTACGGCATGCAGAAATACGTATAGGAAATAACACTCGGTGAAAAAAGAGGAACACAAACTGACAAATACACATAGCTCGAAACCCTGTACCAGAGATGGACATTAAACAAACAGGCAGCTGGACTGGTGTAGCCTCAAAAAGACGATGTGCTTGATGCTGTACATTTTAGTATTTTTTATGCCTATGTGTGAACTTTTTCAGATATAAAATATTGTTTTGAAAATCAACAGCATGCGTGTGCACACGGGCTCACATACACACACACACCATGTACAGACAGGCAGCAGCCCTTACCTGGTCTCACAGCCCAAATAACTAAGAACATCCTCTCATGTCACAACCCTGCGAGGCAGGGATCACCGCTCTGCTTGGCAGAGGAGGAAGAGGAAGGTGTCCTGGCAGGTACAGGTCAGTGACTTGCCCGGGGTTGCCCAGCTCTAAGAGGCAGAGCAGACCTGTGGTCAAATTCAGCTTCTCCACCTGTAGCCAAATGGCCCCGACTCCCTTTCCAGGCCCATCGCACAAAGAACCCTTCTTCCCTGTCCCCAAACCAGGCTCTTCAGGGCTCCCGCACACAGCCTGTCCTTTCTACTTTCCCTTTTGGTGCTTTTCTCCTAAGATACCCTTCCCGATTTCAGTTAAAATCCCACTCATCCAGGGCCTCCCTGGTGGCTTGGTGATAAAGAAATCTGCCTGCCAGTGCAGGAGACACAGGTTCAATCCCTGGTCCAGGAGGGTCCTACATGCGGTGGCGCAGCTAAGCCTGTGCACACAACGGCCGAGCCTGTGCTCCAGAGCCCGGGAGCTGCGGCCACCGAGTTCACATGCCCTAGAGCCCGTGATCCGCAATGAAGAGCAGCTCATCACAGCGGGAGAAAGCCTGCACAAAGCAACCAAGACCCAGCACTGCTGAAAAGAAATACACAAATAAATAAATAATTTTTCATAAATTCCTATTTATCCTTCAAGGCCTAATCCAGACTCCACCTCTGCAGGGCGTCCTTCCTGCTCACCGCAGCCAAGTGTAACAGAGCCTCAGCACCTTTGTACCCAGAGTCCTACAATTAGGTGCATGTTTCGCTTACTTTCCCTAGTAGACGAACTGAAAACTCCTAGATGTCCAACCAATATTTGCAGAATGGATGGGTGTACTGGGGGAACAGATGGAGAGGTGGAGAGCTGGGTGCATGGATGGATAGGTGAGAATGGCTGAGATTTCAATAGTTTCCCCAGTGGTTAAAACCCTGAATATATTTTAGACAGTTGCTCTGCCAAAATGACATGAACAGAAAGAAGCAAGCATCACAAATGCTGTTATCAGGTGCCACTGGTAGAGACGTAAGCCTTTGCTTTGAACCGCAATGCGTGCGTGCTAAGTTGCATCAGTCGTCTGACTCTTTGTGACTCTTCGCACTGAAGCCCACCAGGAAGCTGGGCTCCTCTGTCCCTGGGGATTCTCCAGGCAAGAATACGGGAGCAGGTTGCCAGGCCCTCCTCCAGGGGCTCTTCCTGACCCAGGGATCAAACCGGCATCTCTTATGTCTCCTGCACTGGTGGGTTCTTTACCACTAGCACCACTGGGAAGCCCTTGAACTGCAGCATCCCCGGGGAAATGTACAGTATCCGTCTCTGTCACTGATTGAGACTAAGGGGGCTGGGGAAAGACATCCCCAGTGTACTCCTTCTTGAGAGCTTTCTCCTTTAGCCAGAGATCGTCAGATTGTGAATTTCAGATGCAAAGTCCTTTACTTCTTTGGTCCCTGGAGGTGGGTGGAGATGCACATTTATTAANATGCCTCCTGAGCCCGGGCTGTCCTCAGAATATCTCACAGTGACTGGTCAGCACTGACCCCTACAGAGTGACCTCAGTCTAACGCAGGGTTCCTCAGCCTCTGCACAGCTGATATTTGGGGCCAGATAATGCTTGGTTGTTGGAGCTGTCTTGTGTCTTGTAGGACGGCCTCTGCCCACTCTGCCCGTAGCATCACCCTCTCCTTGTAACAACCCCAAAACGTCTCCAGACCGTCAAATATCCCTGGTGGCCACAATCATCCCAGTTGAGACCCTCTGGTCTAACATCTTTATTTCACAGATAAGGCAACTGAGACAAAGGAGGTGACTTGTCTGAGGCACATGGCAAGGTAAGATGCCATAGGACTGAGGCCCAGGGCTCTGGTGAAAGCATTCAGAGGCGAGGCCTCTCTGCCCTCCCTACCCCTGCTTGCTCATCTGTAGAAGTGATATCTGTAAAGGGGAGGGGGTGAGGGGGGCACTCCAGGGTGCCATTATTATTAGTCCTCTGCTGTTGCTAAAACAAGCCTGTAGGCCACTCCCAGGGCTCCCTGGGCCCCAGGGTGCATCCAACTCTCACACCTAGAATAGTCCTCCAGGTCCTTCTAGGCTGATCTGGATTGCGAGTAACCGCACTCTTCTGTGGCCTCCACAAATAAAGGTTTCCTTTAGGACCCTGGTGGGCTTCCCTGGTGACTCAGATGGTAGAGAATCTGCCTCCAAGGCAGGAGACCCGAGTTCTATCTCTGGGTCGGAAATATCCCCAGGAGAAGGAAATGGCAGCTCACTCCAGTATTCTTGCCTGGGAAATCCCATGGACGGAGGAGTCTGGCGGGCTACAGTCCATGACGTCACAAAAAGTTGGACACTACTTGCACTCACTCTGCGCCCTAGACCACGTCTGAGAAACTCAGGACAAGCTCTTCAAAGCCTGGGTTCTATGAAACCATCTCCAGGGCTCTAATCATGTCCACCAGAGGCCTCCACAAGGCCTGCTCCTCTTCTCCTCTGTGAAGATAGAACTCCTCCAGTGGACCCCAGATGAGGCCCCACCCTGACCTTGTTGCTGATAACTGACGGAGGAGGATGTTGCCAAGACTGGAATCTGAGCAGCCCCCTTTAGTCATGGCCTCTGCCAAGCTAGCCCTTAGATTCCTTCCTGGGTCCCCTTTTCTCTCTCAAGTCCTCACACTCCCCACTTCTCTCCCTGGAGTGAATCTGAGGACTCCTGTGGGAAGTGAAAATCTCCAGCTGTTTAGGCCTGCAAACTCCTTCCTCTACCCTCACCTTTTTTGGTTAACAGTTTCCGTTTAAGGAGTCAACCCTCCTCAGTTTAAGTTCACGCGAAGATAACCAGATTCTAACCCCACTTTAGAGGACATACACTAATCTAATCTGACCAATCAGAGCCCTATACTTACCAGGCCCAGTGATTGGCTCATGGATGAGCACATGACCTAAGCTGGGCCAATAAGATCCCTCCCTGGGACTTTATGTTGGTACCATCTGGAAATGCCAGCAGTCTTACCCCCGACCCCGACCCCAACCACAAACTGGCCTTATCCTGGGAGAGCATAAACTTCGGGCAGTCCAGTAGTTACTTGGGCCACCATGTGGTAAAACTGTGCTCAAAAGATAGTCAAGAGAGGAGAGTAATGCAGAGAGAGACTAACCCCTAATGACATCTTTTAAGGTCTTGATTCTGAGATGCTTAAAGCAGCATTAGACATCTCATGTATAAGAACCAATATAGTCCTTTATATTTTCTTTCCATTTCTAAAAACGCAAGCCAAATCTCCGTCAGGTTTCTGTTAACCATCACACAAAGACTCCAGGCTGTCCTGACTGCAGCCCCTCCTTCCACCTTCCACTCCCAGCTAGGTCTGGAGGATGTCCAGTTGTGGCAGGACTGTAGGAATGCAGAGGTAAACACTTCAACTTATTGCCCCGAAAGAGAAAAGGCTGCTTTGCCTCTCTGGGTCCTCCTGGAGTAGCTCTCACCTTCACAAGCTCCTCCGCTTTCCCCTCCCTCCACTCAGTTGAGGGCAAATAGGCTTGATCCGGAGGAGGAATGCGTGAATTTTCAGGGGAAAGTCACCTTCAGGAGGTTAACTCCAAACCTTGCTGGAGTTTCTGGGGACGATTTGCAAAGAAAAATATTTCACAGCACAGTCTTTTTTCAAAATCTTGCTCTGAGTTGGATTATAGAGCATATTTGAGGAAACAGAGCATATTTGTTCAACAGAAATTTTCCTAGTATATAGAGTAGTTAAGTCAAGAGTAGGGGCTGGGTTCGATCCCTGGGTTGGGAAGATCCCTTGGAGGAGGGCGTGGCAACCCACTCCAGTATTCTTGCCTGGAGAATCCCATGGACAGAGGAGCCTGGCGGGCTACAGTTGCATGTGCATGAGGAGGATTTAGTAAATGTGTAGTGGGAAGTAACAGGGACTGTGCTATCACTCTTAGATCTATTATCTTCCTCAGCCTGAAGACAAGAAGGCGTGGTTACCAGACCCAGAAGCAGAGAGTCCTGTCCTGTAGAATGATCACCTAGGGAGCGGACTAAGGACCCTCAGTCTAGGGATGCAGCCAGGAAAATAATCCGAATAATCTCCCTCCACCTAACCTCCAGCAAGCAGTGGGCCCTGCAGTCGCTAAACTCAGCTGGAAGCCAGAGGGCTTGGGAGCCTATTGGTCAGTCCCTATAGGTGTGGAGTCCCTCTGGGTCAGACTCCTGGGGTGTGGGGAAGGACTGGGGTCAGGGAGGGCAGGAGGGCAAAACTGTGGAATCAGACAAAATGAGCTCAAATCTTATTGGACTTTGGCAGGCACTCTTGGGCAAATCAGCCAAGGGACCAGACAGATGAGTGAAACCATCTTGGATCCTCTGGACCAGCCCATCTGCTAGCCAAATATCATGCAGTGACCTCTATTAATGTCACATGGACCAGGAGAATCACTGGACAAGTCCTACCTGAATTCTTGACTGGGACAATTGTGAAATATAATAAAAATGTTTGGGGCAATTTTGTTTTGCAAAAATAGACACAGAAAACAGCTCTCTTCTTGAGGCTTTTCCATCTTCTTCTGACCGCCTCCCCCTACCAGAGCTCCAACATTTCTGTTCCCTGTTACTTTGGTGAAATATGTTGAAAGTGGTGAAGAAAAACTTTATTATTGCAAAATCAATCAGTATCTTTCGGGTCAGCCAGGAACACAGTGTCTGCAGTGACTGGGTAGGGGCTGGGGTGACCTGAGAACCTGGCTCTGGAGGAAGCCCTCTTCTCAGTTCTCCCCAGCAGACGCCCAGCAGGAATGAGGGCCTGTGCATAAAGGGCCTTACAATTTTAAAAAAGAGTAAAAACTGGGACTCTGAATTTTTATAGGACTGTATCACATTTCTGAAACACGACCCTGACTAAAGAAGCATTTCTAAAAGCCCAGTTATCCTATGGATGCTGGCTGAGGATCTGACCACACCTGTACCTTCAGCCATTCTGAGACTCCATGTGGCAAGAAGGTGAATCTGACTCATGTGAAGGTGTGCCTAGTGGAACCCACAGGTGCACAGGGATTCCATAGGATCCAGAAGGGATGGGATCCTGACAGATAATGTTTGGCCCTGGTAGCTCAGATGTTAAAGAATCTGCCTGCAATGTGGGAGACCCAGGTTCAATCCCTGGGTCAGGAAGATCCCCTAGAGAAGGGAATGGCTACCCACTCCAGTATTCTTGCCTGGAGAATCCCATGGACAGAGGAACTTGGCGGGCTTCAGTCCATGGGGTCGCAAAGAGTCAGACACTACCCTTTTCTGTCACCTAGAACAAAGCAAGATATCTTTAGTCCCAGTCTCTGGCATTCTGCCTCATTGTCCTCTCTCTGCAGGTCCCCGTCTTCCTCCCCTCCTCTCTGCAGACAGACAACCCCACAACCCCCAAGTTTCCAAGTCTCAGTTACCCCTGTATAGAGACTGACTAGCATCCCACGGTCCCGATTACCAGTTCTCTGGAGCTAACATCTGATTATCGTCTTGGCTGAGAGAGGTTGGCAATTCAGAGAGCAAGGATGCTCGTGAGCTGAGGACACACCCCAACAAACTTTTAAAGCAACCTCCAATCTGGATTATTGGGGCAGCCTCCTGTCTGGTCTCCCACTTGCCCTCGGCCAGCCCCACTCATCACTGTGGCAGAAACTGAAAGCTTTCAAGATCTTTCTTAGAGAACCTCTCTCTTGCCCAGTCACTGCATTGGTTCATCTGATTCCAGGTTCCTCTCTGAAGCCTGCATGCTCCCCACTAAAGTACCCTCTTAAACCACACTTGTTACATATTTCTAGACACTACGATGTTCTCATGCCTCTGTTATCCTTAGCATGAGAGTGCCAACTCCCTAGGAGCAGAAAATACGCCCTCTTTAAAAAATATTTTTTCTCTTCCCTCATAATCTTCAGTGGAGGGATTTGCAAACAGCAGGCACTTAATAATCTCTTATTGTCTAAATAAAAAGCCTTGTAACCAAGGAGAAAGCCTGCTCTATTTCTGAGTCCTGTTTGATTTGTCCCTGCTTTGTGCTGCCAGGTTCCTATGCAATATTGCTCTTTACAGCATCGGACCTTGCTTCTAATCACAAGTCACATCCACAACTGGGTATTGTTTTTGCTTTGGCTCCATCCCTTCATTCTTTCTGGAGTTACTTCTCCACTGGTCTTCAGTAGCATATTGGGTACCTACCGACCTGGGGAGTTCCTCTTTCAGTATCTATCATTTTGCCTTTTCATACTGTTCATGGGGTTCTCAAGGCAAGAAGACTGAAGTGGTTTGCCATTCCCTTCTCCAGTGGACCACATTCTCTCAGACCTCTCCACCATGATCCTCCCATCTTGAGTGGCCCCATGGGCATGGCTTAGTTTCCCTGAGTTAGACAAGGCTGTGGTCCGTGTGATCACATTGGCTACTTTTCTGTGATTACGGTTTCAGTGTGTCTGCCCTCTGATGCCTCTCTCAACACCTACTGTCTTACCTGGGTTTCTCTTACCTTGGACGTGGGGTATCTCTTCACGGCTGCTCAAGCAAAGTGCACCCTCTGCTCTTTTATATGTATTGATATAAAACAATACACAGTTGTGGATGTAACTGGTGATAGAAACAAAGTCCGATGCTGTAAAGAGCAATATTGCATAAGAACCTGGAATGTTAGGTCCATGAATCAAGGCAAATTGGAAGTGGTCAAACTAGATGGCAAGAGGGAACGTCGACATTCTAGGAATCAGCGAACTAAAATGGACTGGAATGGGTGAATTTAACTCGGATGACCATTATACCTACTACTGTGGGCAGGAATCCCTTAGAAGAAATGGAGTTGCCATCATGGTCAACAAAAGAGTCTGAAATGCAGTATTTGGATGCAATCTCAAAAATGACAGAATGATCTCTGTTTGTTTCCAAGGCAAACCATTCAATATGATGGTAATCCAAGCCTATGCCCCAACCAGTAACGCTGAAGAAGCTGAAGTTGAACGGTTCTATGAAGGCCTACAAGACCTTCTAGAACTAACACCCCAAAAAGATGTCCTTTTCATTATAGGGGACTGGAATGCAAAAGTAGGAAGTCAAGAAACACCTGGAGTAACAGGCAAATTTGGCCTTGGAGTACAGAATGAAGCGGGGCAAAGGCTAACAGAGTTCTGCCAAGAGAACACACTGGTCATAGCAAACACCCTCTTCCGACAACACAAGAGAAGACTCTACACATGGACATCACCAGATGGTAAACACCGAAATCAGATTGATTATATTCTTTGCAGCCAAAGATGGAGAATCTCTATACAATCAGCAAAAACAAGACCGGGAGCTGACTGTGGCTCAGATCATGAACTCCTTATTGCCAAATTCAGACTTAAATTGAAGAAAGTAGGGAAAAACACTAGACCATTCAGGTATGACCTAAATCAAATCCCTTATGATTATACAGTGGAAGTGAGAAATAGACTTAAGGGACTAGATCTTATAGACAGAGTGCTGATGAACTATGGAATGAGGTTCATGACATTGTACAGGAGACAGGGATCAAGACCATCCCCATGGAAAAGAAATGCAAAAAAGCAAAATGGCTGTCTGAGGAGATCTTACAAATAGCTGTGAAAAGAAGACAAGCAAAAAGCAAAGGAGAAAAGGAAGGATATTCCCATTTGAATGCAGAGTTCCAAAGTAAGTCTTCTTCAGCAATCAGTGCAAAGAAATAGAGGAAAACAACAGAATGGGAAAGACTAGAGATCTCTTCAAGAAAATTAGAGATACCAAGGGAACATTTCATGCAAAGATGGGCTCAATAAAGGACAGAAATCATCTGGACCTAACAGAAGCAGAAGATATTAAGAAGAGGTGGCAAGAATACACAAAAGAACTGTAAAAAAAAGATCTTCATGACCAAGATAATCACGATGGTGTGATCAGTCACCTAGAGCCAGACATCGTGGAATGTGAAGTCAAGTGGGCCTTAGAAAGCATGACTATGAACAAAGCTAGTGGAGGTGATGGAATTCCAGTTGAGCTATTTCAAATCCTGAAAAACGATGCTGTGAAAGTGCTGCACTCAATATGCCAACAAATTTGGAAAACTCAGCAGTGGACACAGGACTGGAAAAGGTCAGTTGTCATTCCAATCCCAAAGAAAGGAAATGCCAAAGAATGCTCAAACTACCACACAATTGCAGTCATCTCACACACTAGTAAAGTAATGCTCAAAATTCTCCAAGCTGGGCTTCAGCAATATGAGAACCGTGAACTTCCAGATGTTCAAGCTGGTTTTAGAAAAGGCAGAGGAATCATCTGCTGGATCATGGAGAAAGCAAGAGAGTTCCAGAAAAACAGCTATTTCTGCTTTCTTGACTATGCCAAAGCCTTTGATTGTGTGGATCACAATAAACTGTGGAAAATTCTGAAAGAGATGGGCATACCAGACCACCTGACCTGCCTCTTGAGAAACCTGTATGCAGGTCAGGAAGCAACAGTTAGAACTGGACATGGAACAACAGACTGGTTCCAAATAGGAAAAGGAGTACGTCAAGGCTGTATATTGTCACCCTGCTTATTTAACTTATATGCAGAGTACATCATGAGAAACGCTGGGCTGGAAGAAGCACAAGCTGGAATCAAGATTGCTGGGAGAAATATCCATAACCTCAGATATGCAGATGACACCACCCTTATGGCAGAAAGCGAAGAGAAACTAAAAAGCTTCTTGATGAAAGTGAAAGAGAAGAGTGAAAAAGTTGGCTTAAAGCTCAACATTCAGAAAATGAAGATCATGGCATCTGGTCCCATCACTTCATGGGAGATAGATGGGGAAACAGCGGAAACAGTGTCAGACTTTATTTTTCTGGGCTCCAAAATCACTGCAGATGGTGATTGCAGCCACGAAATTGAAAGGCGCTTGCTCCTTGGAAGGAAAGTTATGACCAACCTATATAGCATATTAAAAGGCAAAGACATTAGTTTGCCAACAAAGGTCTGTCTGGTCAAGGCTATGGTTTTTCCTGTGGTCATGTATGGATGTGAGAGTTGGACTGTGAAGAAGGCTGAGTGCCGAAGAATTGATGCTTTTGAACTGTGGTGTTGGAGAAGACTCTTGAGAATCCCTTGGACTGAAAGAAGGTCCAACCAGTCCATCCTAAAGGAGATCAGTCCTGGGTGTTTATTGGAAGGACTTATGTTGAAGCTGACACTCCAATACTTTGGCCACCTCATGTAAAGAGTTGACTCATTGGAAAAGACTCTGATGCTGGGAGGGATTGGGAGCAGGAGCAGAAGACGATGACAGAGGATGAGATGGTTGGATGGCATCACCAACTCGATGGACGTGAGTTTGGGTAAACTCCAGGAGTTGGTGATGGACAGGGGGGCCTGGTGTGCTGCAATTCATGGGGTTGCAGAGTCGGACCAGACTTAGCAACTGAACTGAATTGAACTGAACTGGACTTCCCTGGTGGCTCAGATGGTAAACGTCTGTCTACAGTGCAGGAGACCCGGGTTCGATCCCTGGGTCAGGAAGATCCACTGGAGAAAGAAATGGCAATCCACTCCAGTACGATTGCCTGGAAAATCCCATGGACAGAGGAGCCTGGTAGGCTACAGTCCATGGGGCCACAAAGAGTCGGACACGACTGAGCGACATTCCTGTTCCTGTGCTGTCAGAAGATGAGCTAAAATTAGAGTCACAAATGTCCTTAACTGAGACTTCCCTTGTGGTCGAGTGGATAAGGCTCCATGTTCCCAATGTGGGGGGCCCAGGTTCAATCCCTGGTCAGGAAACTAGGATCTTTTTGCTGCAACAAGAGATCCCTCATGCCTCAGCTAAGACCCTATGCAGCCAAATAAATGTTAGGGGGAAGAAAGTATGTCTTTAATTCATACAGTCTACAAATTATGACACCAATGAGGCTCTGGGAGGACATGGGAGACCTGTCCTTGAGGAGATTTCAAACTAGTGGAATGAGATATGTCATAGAAGGATGCTTTTGGGTTTGAGTGACAGGAAACCTTGACTCTAAGTGGACCAAAGGAAATATCTTGTCTCATATAACTCACAGCCCAGGTTAGGGAAATGCATCTGTTATCTCAGTACAGTTCAGTTGCTCAGTCACGTCTGACTCTTTGCGACCCCATGGACTGCAGCCCACCAGGCTTCCCTGTCCATCATGAACTCCCAGAGCTTACTCAAACTCATGTCCATTGAGCTGGTGATGCCATCCAACCATCTCATGCTCTGTCGTCCCCTTCTCCCACCCTCAATCTTTCCCAGCATCAGGGTCTTTTCAAATGAGTCAGTTCTTTGCATCAGGTGGCCAAAGTATTAGAGTTTCAGCTTCACCATCAGTCCTTCCAATGAATATTCAGGAATGATTTCCTTTAGGATGGACTGGTTGGATCTCCTTGCAGTCCAAGGGACTCTCAGAGTCTTCTTCAACACCACAGTTCAAAAGCATCAATTTTATGGCGCTCGGCTTTCTTTATAGTTCAACACTCACATCCATACATGACTATTGAAAAACCAAAGCTTTGACTAGATGGACCTTTGTTGGAAAAGTAATGTCTCTGCTTTTTAATATGCTGTCTAGGTTGGTCATAACTGTCCTTCTAAGGAGTAAGCGTCTTTTAATTTCATGGATGCAGTCACCATCTGCAGTGATTTTGGAGCCGCTCCAAATAAAGCCTGTCACTGTTTCCATTGTTTCCCCATCTATTTGCCATGAAGTGATGGGACCAGTTGCCATAATCTTAGTTTTCTGAATGTTGAGTTTTAAGCCAACATTTTCACTTTCCTCCTTCACTTTCATCAAGAGGCTATTTAGTTCTTTTTTGCTTTCTGCCATAAGGGTCGTGTCATCTGCATATCCGAGATTATTGATGTTTCTCCCGGCAATCTTGAGTCCAGCTTGTGCTTCATCCAGTCCAGCATTTCTCATGATGTACTCTGCATATAAAGAAAGAAGAGTGCCAAAGAATTGATGCTTTGAACTGTGGTGTTGGAGAAGACTCTGAGAGTCCCTTGGATGAGATCCAACCAGTCTATCCTAAAGGAAATCAGTTCTGAATATTCATTGGAAGGACTGATGCTGAAGCTGAAACTCCAATACTTTGGCCACCTGATGTGAAGAGCTGACTCATTGGAAAGGACCCTGATGCTGGGAAAGATTGAGGGTAGGAGGAGAACGGGACAACAGAGGATGAGATGGTTGAATGGTGTCACCAACTCAATGGGCATGAGTCTGAGTAAACTCTGGGAGTTGCTAATGGACAGGAGGCCTGGTATGCTGCTGTCCATGGGATTGCAAAGAGACGGACATGACTGAGTGACTGAACTGAACTGAACTCTGCGTATAAATTAAATAAGTATGATGACAATATACAGCCTTCTTATCTGTTGCTATTATCTATTACCTCAAACTGAGTGACTTAACACAACATATTTATTATCTCACAGTCTCTGTGACTCGGGATTCTTAGCACAGTTTTGATGGTTGCCTCTGCTTAAGGGTCTCTCATGAGGTCAAGGTGTCAGCCAGGGCTGGGGTCTCAGCTGAAGGCTCAGCTTGGAAACGGTCTGCTTCCAAACTCACTTGACTGTTGTTAGGACTTAGTTCCTTGAGGGGCCTCGGTTCCTTGCCTGCTGTTGGCTGGAGGCTGCCTTCATGTCCATTCCTGGACATGTGGAAATGTCTAATATGGCCACTTGTTTCATTAACGTGTGCACGCTTAGGAGGTAATGGAGAAAGTCTGCCAGAAAGATGGAAGTCTCAGCCTCGTACCACCTAATCATCATCATTGCCCTACTCTTTTAGAAACAAGTCATAAGTCCTGCCTACACTCAGCAGGAGAGGCTTAAACAAAGCTATGAAGACCAAGCAAGGACTATTTGGAACCACCTTGGATGCTGCCTAGTAAAAAGACTCAACATTACCATCAGTCACTTAGGTTTGGTCCCTCATTCTGCTCTGGCCTCCTCAGAGTTGACTTCAACCTCAGGCTGGTTCTCCTATGGTCCTAAGATAGCTTCTAATGGCAATTGACATCATGCTCTATGAGGCTATCCTGCTAGAGAGGGGAAAAACCTGTTTCCAAAGCGTGCAGCTGAAGTCCTACAGTATGATTGGCCAACTTAGGTCACACGTCTAGCTGAGTCATCGGGAGAATGTCACACACCAGTTGGCTTAGGTTGATTAAGATCCACACTTGGTCCTGGGCTTGGAGATGACCTTCCTTCAGGTCATGCTGGGGAATGGTTGAAACCCTAGCAAAATTAAGAGAAGGAAGAAGAGAATGGATGGAGGGTAGACAGCCAACAATGTCAACTGCGTCTGCATAGAGATGACCAGAAAAACAAGGTCATATGTGAGGAAATATTTACATGTGGCTTATTGTTATATTCATTATTTTGATTGTGGTGATGGCTTGATTGGTACTTATGTATATTGACATGAAATATACACCTTAAACATGTACAATTTTTGTATGTCAATTTTACTTCAAAAAAGCTACTTCTGAAAGTATGTATTTTCTTTAGACATTGTGCTATGAAAAGCACAAAGAAATTAGGCAAATATTCCTTCAGTCTTCAAAAACTATTGTCTAATTATGTAAAGAAGTCCTCATGTCATCAATGAATGAGTACAATTCTGAATATATATTTATTTTTTTGCTTTGGTTGTATCCATTAGTGTAAATTAAATTGTGTTATTTACAACATTCCTGTCATTCATCAGTTGCAACCATAGCGTTGGTTATGGATTCAAGAGTTTAGGGAACAGCAGTGAAAGCATTCTGTAAGAGTCAATTGGCTCTGTGTAATTCATAGTAGAATGTTGTCTATATTATTTAAGAAAACAAAGCCATGAGTTAGATGTATAATTCAAGTTGCTCTGACAGTATGGTTCATAAAGATTCAGCATGGGAAATCATTTCTCAAGAAGATCATTTTCTTCTTTGCTACCTCCCTGTCTGAGTGAAGGATGACCTGGGAGACCTGAAGGAGGAGGCAGGCCTTGGAGAGCCTTGAAGGATGCAGCCTTCTCTCCAGCTGCAGGCAGCTGGCTCAGTAAAGGCTCTCGCTTGCCTGGTTTGCATGTCCTTCCTCTTGGCAGCATGGGGAGTGAGGGAATGGAAAGAGGCTTTGAAACAGTGACCTCTGAGAAACGAATCCACATTTTTGACCAGAGGCCAGACCATTGAGCATTAACAGCTCATCATCTCTTAAGCTGGCTCATCTCACTAGAAGGCAAGCCAGGAGGTAGAAGATCTTCTCCGGAAAGCAGAGCTCCTACTGTGTGCCAGGTCCTGTGACCCTAACTGTGTGTCAAGGTGGAGAAAGGGCTCCAAGGGTGAGGACACAAAGGACATGATTTCTGCCCTCTCCTCGTGTTCCAAGTGATAGTCTTTAACTTTGTCTGATTCATCCATGGGTGTCCAGACTAGGGGCTCAGAACAGTTTAGTAAAAAGACCAAACCTGTATATACAGTGTATTAGTTATTCATTGATGTGTAACAAATTAGCCCCAGATTTAACAGCTTTAAACAGCAATAAACTTTTCTTTTTTTAAAATCATACCCAATTTCCTTGGGTCAGGAATTCAGAAGCAGCTTAACTGCTTGGATCTGACTTGGGATCTCTCATGAGGTTGTAGTCAAGGTGAAGTTAGGTAGCTGTTTTGTGCTAAGAGGCAGAATCTATATCCTAAGGAAGAAAGAGCCACCACAGATAAAGAGGTTGACTGCCTGGTGCCATGGAGTGCCCCAACAGGCCAGAAGGAGCACCCTTGTCTTCTTCTACACGAGACAGAAATAAAATCCTATCCCGTTTAAGCCAGTGGTCTTTGGTGGTTTTCTAGAGGAAGGTTCCAACAGGCAGAAATAAGGGAAGGGCATCCTAGGGGGAGGTGAAAGCAGTATGAAGAGAGGCCTGGAGGTAGGACCTTACTTAGCTGTCAAGATAGTAATGAGGGGAAAATGAGTTACTGCCGAAGAAAGCTAAGAGGAGCTGGAAACGCTCACCATAGCTCATCCTCCTCGTTGGTTTTTGCCTTGAGGGCACGGAGTGTATTTTTTAAAAATATATTTTATTGTTTATTTACTTGCGCTCTGCTGGGTCTTTGTTGCTGCGTAGGCCTGTCTCTAGTTGCTGCGAGTTCTCTCTCTGTGGTGAGGTGTGAACATTGTGGCGGCTTATCTTGGTGCAGAGCGCAGTCTCTAGGAAGCGGGGGCTTCGGTAGTTCCGGCTCCCGGGCTGTACAGTACAGGCTCAGCAGTTGTGGCGCACAGACTCAGTCGCTCCGAGGCCTGTGGGATCTTCTCACACCAGGGATAGAACCAGTGACTCCTGCATTGGTGAAACTGAAAGTCACTCAGTCGAGTCCCACTCTTTGCAACAGTCCACGGAATTCTCCAGGCCAGAACACTGGAGTGGGTAGCCTTTCCTTTCTCCAGGGGATCTTCCCAACCCAGGGATCGAACACAGGTCCCCTGCTCTGCAGGCAGATTCTTTACCAGCTGAGCCACCAGAGAAGCCCAAGAATACTGGAGTGGGTAGCCTATCCCTTCTCCAGGGGATCTTCCCGACCCAGGAATTCAACCAGGGTCTCCTGCATTTCAGGCCGATTCTTTACCAGCTGAGCTGTCAGGGAAGCCCCTCCTGCGTTGGTAGGCTCTTTACCACTGAGCCACCAGGCGAGTCCTAAAGATCATCTCTTAAACCTCTGTACTGCGTGCTCGGCAAAAAAGATGTTCTATCACTATGTGGGAGAGAGGCCATGATTTATTTCTATTTCACTTCTCCCTTTGGGGCTATTTACTTCCTCTGAAAATCAAGTGTGGTGTCCTCAAGGCATCTTCCTCATGAGAAAACCCAGGGTGTGTCCTTTAGAATCATGGGTTCGCAACAAGTCAGTCAGAGTAAGAGGAAATCTGAGCCAGCACTGGTCTTCTTGGCCACAGTCCCAACCTGGGCCTCTGCTGCCACCCCAGGGGAGAGCCCCTGGAGGGGTGTGTACCCTGCAGGAGGCTCCTGGGACCTCACGTTAAGAACACTCCCCACCGTGGGCTCCCTGCCTTCAGGAGATGCTGGGCGGTGGCGTGGGTGCTGAGATGATGCGTGCTCTAGCCGCTTCAAAACCACACAGTACAGTTCCCTTTCAGTGACACTCTTGCCCTCTGTGTGACCTTGGAGAAGTTTCTTAGCCTCTCTGGGCCCACGTTTCTTTTTTCTGGAGGATATGTGGACGCCTACCTCACAGCTGCTTGTGAAGACTGTATGGACGGTGGCTCCCTGTGTGTTGAGTAGCAGGCTTGTGATAAATGTCAGTTTCCTTCCATTGACTTATTTTTTGTTTTTTCCCCTGTGCTGTGCTGTGCTTAGTCACTTCAGTCCTGTCTGACTCTTTGTGACCCCATGGACCGTAGCCCGCCAGGCTCCTCTATCCATGGGGATTCTCCAGGCAAGAATACTGGAGTGGGTTGCCATGCCTTCCTCCAGAGGATCTTCCCAACCCTGGGATCAAACCCAGGACTCCCGCATTGCAGGCAAACTTTTTACCCTCTCAGCCACCAGGGAAGCCCTTTTATTTTTTTCCCTTATTGATTTTTAAAAAATTTATTTTTATTTTTGGCTGCACTGGGTCTTTGTTGTTGAGCTTGGGCTTTCTCTAATTGTGGCAAGTGGGGGCTGTTCTCTTGTTGCAGAGCTCAAGCTCTGGGTCATGCAGGCTCAGTAGCTGGTGGTACATGGGTTTTGTTACCCTGCAGCATGTGTGATCTTCCAAGACCAGGAACTGAACTGGTGTCCTCTGCATTGTAAGGCAGATTTTTAACCACTGGACCACCAGGGAACCCCTCCCCCATGTATTGATTTTTGTAAGTGAAGAATGGATGCCCAGCTCCATGGACTCTGCAGTGCCTTCTACCCCATGCTCTTCCCCTGACAGGGTTGCCAAGATGTGTGTTTAAGGAAGTTTGAGTTCAATTCAGCTGCTATTAATTAATGCTGCCTCCTTAGACAAGGTGATGCTGAGGACCAGAAAGGAAGGCGTGGGGTCCCTGCCTTTCAGGGGGTGTCACGCACAAAAGCCTCGGCCACTGGCACTGCAGTGTGTGACCCTCAGAGGGGTCTGGGCCTAGGGCAGGGCTGGCTACACGATTTGCAGGACTAAGTGCAAAATGAAAATGTGTGAACCCTTGGCTCAAAACCAATACAATATTGTAAAGTAATTAACCTCCAATTAAAGTAAATAAATTTATGTTAAAAAAAAAAAGTGATACCGATTTTAAGACAATAGCAGTAGAACATTAAACCGAGCACAAGAACATCTAAGTGCAGGATCTTCTAAGCATGGGCTCTGTGAATGCACGGGCCATACACCTGTGAGCCTGGCCCTGGCCTGGGGTGACCAAGCACCTTAATTGGTCCCGGCCTGAGGGGTTTCCCAGGACAGGGGAAGGTGCCAGCTTGCTTGTAGCCCCTCTGCCCTGCTCAGCCCCTGGGAGCCTCGCTGGCCCTGCAGGCCCCTCAGCCCCTACCCCACACAGCTCTGTGGCCCTGAGGCCCACATCAGCAGTGGCTCATGGGTCAGGAGCCCCACAGGAGGTGCGCTGGCTCCTGGACCTAGGGTGCAGCCTCTCTGCGTGCCTGGCCGTGCTACCCAGCCCTGGACTCTGCTGCCCAGACAGCTGGCTCTGACCACCATGCACTGCGCCTCCTCCTGGCCCCAGGGCAGCATGTGGTGAATGGTAAAGAAAACAGTCTTCATGATCCTCGTCAAAGAGCAGGCAGGCCTTATTCAAGGAGGACCACCGCTGTGGGGTCTTGAACCTGTCCGATCTGAATAGAACAAAGGAAATTGGGAGCAGGGTGGGAGTCAGTGGATGGGATACTACTAAAAGGAAATATCAAGAGTCACTGGGATTCTGACTGAGCTGACCTAACAAGGTTCCTACTGAAGGCAGGCAGTGCGGTTAAACATCACCTGGAGTCAGGGGGGGATGAAAAACTGAATCAGATATCAAGAGTTATCAGTATGGAGGATGGGGGATCTGGCTAAACTGACTTAGCAGGATTCTTGCTAAAATTTGACAATGCATCTACATGTTTTATTTGGCTTTGTTTGTTCATTTATTATTATTATTAATATTTGGCATATGAATGAAATCATATGGTGTTTGCTTTTTTCTGTTTGACTCCTTTCACTTAACATAATACACTCAAGGTCCATTCATGTTGTCACAAATGGCAAGATTCCATCTTGCCATTTGTATATGTATATATCCATATATATATATATATATCCATATATATATATTGGGCTTGCCTTGTAGCTCAGCTGGTAAAGAATCTGCCTGCAATGTGGGAGACCTGGGTTGGATCCCTGGGTTGGGAAGATCCCCTAGAGAATGGAACGGCTACCCACTCCAGTATTCTAGCCTGGAGACTTAATCCATGGGGTCAAAAAGAGTTGGACATGACTGAGTGACTTTCACTTTCCTATATATATATATATTTATCCCTCCTCACTTAATGGGCAGTTGCTTCTATATCTTGGCTACTGTAAAAAATGTGATGAACATCAGGGTGTATATATCTTTTAAAAATTTATTTATTATTTTTGGCTGCCTTGGGTCTTCGTTGGTGTGCATGGTTTTCTCTAGTTTGGGCGAGCAGGGGCTACTCTAGTCGTGGGGCACGGACTTCTCATTGTGGTGGCCTCTCTTGTTGTGCAGCACTGGCTGTAGGCACTCAAACTTCGGTAGTTGGCAGCCCTCAGGCTAGAGCATGTAAGCTTCAGAAGTTGTGGTACACAGGCTTTGTTGCCCAGCAGCGGGTGGAAGCTTCCTGGACCAGGGATTGAACCAACGTTCCATGCATTGCCAGGCAGATTATTAACCACTGGACCACCAGGGAAGTCCATAGACATCTTTTTGAATTAGTGTCTTTGTATTCTTTGAGTAAATACCCAGACATGGGATAGCTGGGTTGCAATATGGTAGTTCTAGTCTTAAATTTTGAGGAGCCTCCATGCTGTTTTCCATAGTGACGGCACCAATTTATATTCTTACCAATAGTGTATGAGGGTTCTCTTTTCTCCACATCCTTGCCAATACCTGTTATTTCTTGCCTTTTTGATAATAGCCACTCTAACAGGTGTGAAGTGATATCTTACTGTGGTTTTGACTGTATTTCTGATAGTGATTGAACATTTTTTCATGTGCCTGCTGGCTGTCTGTATGTCTTCCTTAGAAACATGTCTGTTTGGGTCTTCTGTCCTTTTAAAATATAAGGTTTTGGTTGTTGAGTTGCTAAATCCTTTATATATTTTGGATATTAATCCCTTATTGGATACAGGATTGGCAAATGTCTTCTCCCATTTGGAAGGTTGCCTTTTCATTTTATTGATGGTCTCCTTTGGTGTGCAAAAGCTTCTTAGCTTGATGTAGTCCTCTTTGTTTGGGGCGCCCAGGTGGCACACTGGTAAAGAATCCACCTGCCAGGTCAGGAGATATAAGAGATATGGGTTCGTTCCCTGGGTTGAGAAGATCCCCTGGAATAGGAAATGGCAACCCACTCCAGGATTCTTGCCTGGAAAATTCCATGGACAGAGGAGCCTAGCAGGCTGCAGTTCATGGGGCAGCAAAGAGTCGGACATGACTGAACAAACCCACATACACAGCCTTCTTCTTTAGTGAGCATACTGCTCACTTCCATATAGGAGTTTTATGGTTTCAGGTCTTATACTCCATTTTGAGTTGATTTTTGTGTACAGTATGAGATAGTGTTGACTGAAAGAATAAATACTGCCTAAAAGTTGAGTTATGTTTTATTCGGGGAACTTACTGAGGACTATGGGGCTTCCCTGGTGGCTCAGACAGTAAAGAATCTGCCTGCAATGCAGGAGACCCGAGTTCGATCCCTGGGTGGGAAAGCTCCCCTGGAGAAGGGAATGGCAACCCCCTCCAGTATTCTTGCCTGGGGAATCCCATGGACAGAGGAGCCTGGCGGGCTGTAGTCATGGGGTTGCAAAGAGTCAGACATGACTGAGCGACTAAGCACGCACAGCACAGCACTGAGGACTCCAGCCAGAAAAGCAGTCTTAGATTTGCTCTGAGGACTGTTCCAAAGCGGTAAGAGAGGAGTCAGAATGTGTAGAAATGTTTGCTGAAAAAATCCCCCAAAACCCATCTAGTTGAACATCAAATGATTACTGCTAATCACACACACACACACAAATTCAAGTTAATGATTTTAATGCTTTCCTACATATCAGAAGATGCAAGAATCTGGGCTCATTGAAATTACTCCTTTGATATGCATCTTAACTACCTGGGGCCAGTATTCCTGTTTTTCTCCATCCTGAATTCCCCTTCTGGCGCAGCACTGGGCTGGCTGGATTGGTGTGGGCGACACTCGTGGTTTACCGAAATGGCAGACAACATTGTTTTCATCTACAAAATATTTGAACATCTCTGTCATATTTTCTCCTGGCTATTCATTGACTCTTTTTAAACGATGAAATGTTTGCTGTGATTAGAATGTGTCCTCTTCTGCATGGCTCATGTGTGGGTATGGTATTTCCCAGCCTGATTCCTGACTGTCCTTATCCCTGAAGGCTCAGCTTGAGTCAATGTCTCCCCAACTGCGAGGATGACTGGATACCCCTTCTCTGTGCTCTTGCCTCCTGCGCTCACTCCCTCCCAGAACATGGGGGCCCCTTGAAGTGACAGGCAGGAGGCCTCCCATCTCTTCAACCAGCAGTTGGCTTGCTGCTTGCTGCAGAGCAGGATTTCAATACATGTTTACTGACTAAATCAGGGAGTGACCAAAAACTCTGTGCTCTTTCTAGCTTTAAGGGCTGGTCTAAAAGTTGTAGTACAGACACACCAAAATTGGTGACCTTCAACGGTTGGTGGAGGCCATGGGCAAGTATATGAGACTGTTCTAGAAACTTCTAAATGCATAATTGTCAAAAAGTATCAATAACTGAAGCAAGGTTACAGACACACAACAAAAAGATAATTAAAAACAGAACAGAGGACTTCCCTAGCGGTCCAGTGGTTAAGACTCTGTGCTTCCACTGTAAGGGAAGTGTGTTCGATCCTTGGTGGGGGAACTAAGATCCCACATGCCATAGGATATGGCCAAAAAAAAAAAAGCCTGTTTCCAAGCTCTCTTTAAAAAAAATTAAAAAACAGACAGAAGCAAGTGATTCATTCTGGCCTGGAGGCCTAGGTAGGCCTTGAAAGAAGTGTGGGCCCTCCTCTGCAGGACAAGGGGTGGGGAAACCATTTCAAACAGAGGAAACAGTAGAGACTCTGAGGCTAGGCAGAGTCATGCAGGAAAAAGAGGAAGATAACGTCATTGTGGAGGGTCTGAAGTCATTGGGAGCCATGGTTTTTCCAGTAGTCATGGACAGATGTGAGAGTTGAACCATAAAGAAGGCTGAGCACTGAAGAATTGATTCTTTCGAATTGTGGAGCTGGAGAAGACTCCTGAGAGTCTCTTGGACTGAAAGGAGATCAAATCAATCAATCCTAAAGGAAATCAACCCTGAATATTCATTGGAAGGACTGATGCTGAAGCTGAAACTCCAATACTCTGGCTACCTGATGTGAAGAACTGACTCGTTGGAGAAGACCCTGATCCTGGGAAAGATTGAAGGCTGGAGGAGAAGGGGATGACAGAGGATAGATGGTTGGATGCTATCACCAACTTGATGGACATGAGTTTGAGTAAGCTCCAGGAGTTGGTGATGGACAGGGAAGCCTGGTGGGCTGCAGTTCATGGGGTCACAAAGAGTTGGACATGACTGAGTGACTGAACTGAACTGATGAGAAGAGCTGATTCATTGAAAAAGATCCTGATGCTGGAAAAGATTGAGGGCAGGAGGAGAAGAGGAGGACAGAAGACCAGATGGTTGGATGGCATCTTTGATACAATGGACATGAATTTGAGCAGACTCTGGGAGATTTTGAAAGACAGGGAAGCCTGGAGTGCTGCAGTCCATTGGGTCGCAAAGAGTTGGACATGACAGCGACTGAACAGCAACAAAGTGCTTCTAAGTTCTAGAAGATGGATGAATCAGATTTCTGCATTAGAAGATCCCTCTAGCTGCCGAATGGAGGCTGGACTGGGAAGGGACCGAGGGTGGAGGCAGGGAGACCAGTTCAGAGCCTCTGCCCTGGATCATATAAATAGTGCCAGTGGGGCCCTGAAGGCTGGAGCAGAAAGGAAGTGAGAAGTTACAAAAATGACTGCAAGGGAGAAAAAAAGAAGATAGCACTAGGGGCGGTGGGAGGAGCTGACATTTTGCTGATGACTGCTGAGATACTGGGGAAGGGCAAAAGGTGACTGGGGGTGGGAGGAGAGTTTGGTGATTTTTCCCCAACTTTTTATTATGAAAGATTTTAAACATACAGAAAAAAAACACACCCTGTACTGTGAACATTCATACACCCACCATCTATAATCTACCACTAACACTACCAAACTCACTGTATCACGTCTGTCCATGACCCACCCAGGTATCTTAGTAAGTTGCAGACATCAGTATCCTTCACCCCTAAACACTTGAGCCAGGATATCATTACCTGGACTTCAATATTTAAGATTTTCCCCCTATTGATAACCTCAACATCTCTATACATTATTAAATATTCTCTTTTACTCTATCCACCTGTTGATGGACATTTGAGCTGTTTCAAGTTTGGGGCTATTATGAAAAAAATTATGCACATTTCTCTCTTAAAAAAACAGGATTACTTTTGGACTTCTTTGGTGGGCCAGTGGTGAAGGATCCACCTGCCAGTGCAGGGGACATGGGTTTGATCCCCACATGCTGCAGAGCAATGAAGCCTGTGTACCACAACTACTGAGCCAGCAACTACTGAAGCCCAGGCGCCTGGAGCCTATGCTCCATAACAAGAAAAGCCACCGCAGTGAGAAGCCTATGCACCGCAATGAACAGCAGCCCTGGCTTGCCTCAGCTAGAGAAAGCCCACGTGCAACCACGAAGACCTAGCACAGCCAAAAGTAAATTTTTAAAAAATTGGATTATTTCTAATCAGACTGACTATGCAGCACTTGGGAAGCTGAATAGTCCATTAGGAGGTGAAAAGTGCCTGTGAGGGGGTCTGGAGGGACAGAGAAACTTGTGGCTGGCAGTATCTATCTCGAGGAACAGCAGTGAAGCTGTTAGTCATTGCTGTGTCTCGGAAGGTTGAGTTGGATCAATGGAATCTTGGTTGCACATTACAATTACCTGGGATTTTAATCTGCAAATAAGGGCTTCTCTGGTGGCTCAGATGATAAAGAATCTGCCTGCAATGCAGGAGACCCGAATTTGATCCCTGGGTCGGGAAGATCCCCTGGAGAAGGGAATGGCAACCCAATCCACTATTTTTGCCTGGAGAATCCTATGTACAGAGGAGCCTGGCAGGCTGCAGTCCACGGGGTCACAAAGAGTTGGACATGACTGAGTGACTAAGCACAGCACAGGAAATTTTAAAATCCTAATGCCCAGGCCAGCTTGATTGGGCAGTCCTGTATTTTAAAGCTCCCAAGATGACTCCAACGGTCAGCCAGGATTGAGAGCCACCAGGTAGAAGAAATGCTTCAGGGTGGAATGCAGGTAAACACTTTCATTTAAGGAGCAGGTGGAAGAGATGCCAGGAGAAGAGAGGGAGATATAAAGAAGTGGAGAACCAGAGTGAGTTTGTTTATTAGAAAGGATGTAATCCACAGTTTTAAAACCTGCAGAGTGACTGAGAGGAACCAGAGCCTGGGGGTAGCATGGTCTGAAGACGCATACAGGGCAGAGGGTGGGTTGGGAGACCTTAAAGGCAGTGGGTGTAGGCTAAATCTCAGTAGAGAACTCATTGGTAGGGATGGGCAGGGGTCAGAATCTCCTCCTCCCCTTGGCTCTGCCTGGGGGACACCAGCTTCGCAAAGTGAAAAAGTTCAAGTTGTTCAGTTGTGTCTGACTCTCTGTGACCCCATGGACTGCAGCCTGCCAGGCTCCTCTGTCCATGGAATTCTCCAGGCTAGAATGCTGGAGTGAGTTCCCTTCTCCAGGGGATCTTTATCACCCAGGGATCGAATCTGAGTCTCCCACATTCCAGGCAGATTCTTTACCATCTGAGCCACCAGGGAATGGGCAACAAAAGCCCAGGAGAAGGCCTGCTTCTCGCACCAGTGGACCATTGGACTGCCTGTACCAGCACCACGGTGAACTTGGAACTACCTGGAGCAAGTTTTAGAAAACACCAACAACAAGCTGATAGAGCCTAAGTTGTGAAATCAACTAGGAAACGAGCTCCAAGATTCCACCAACCACCTTCTCCTTTCTCTGGTCTGGGCAGTCCCAGGCCTGGCTGTTCAGGCTGGCTCTCATGGTGAGTGGACGAGAGACCCTGCACACAGCACACTTGCTCTCTGAACCTCATTTCCTACATCTGTGAAATGGAGATATTTTCTGTTACTGACCTGTGTTCCACTGGTTTTTGTAAACCACGCAGTGCCAGATGGACTGAGGGACAATGAGATACTGAGAATTAAGAACTTGAGGCTGCAGGATCCTCAGAGCTGATTGAATTGAAATTACCAAGTTAAAGGCCTTCATACCTTGTGGATTGACTTTCACACAGAAAAGAGTCAAACCCATCTAAATGCTCATCTGAAGTATAACTTCTCATCTGAAGTAGAACCTGTGGGGAAGACTTTTTTTAAAATATTTTTAAAATTTTAATTCATTGTGGACAGATATTTCCATGAGTACAACAAAAATTGCTAGAAAAATGCAATAAAAAAACACATTCAGACATAAAATTACTCATCATATTGCCATAAATGTTTATACTCTCAGTTTCTATACTCGTCTTGTGGCAGATGGACAACAGTCTGAGAGGCTGCACAGATGCCCAGCTCACACTCTGAGCGGGACTGATCCGTTTGTACTCAGTCGTGTCTGACTCTTTGTGACCCCGTGGACTGTAGCCCTCCAGGCTCCTCTGTCCATGGGATTTTCTAGGCAAGAATACTGGAGTGAGGTACCGCCTCCAGGGGATCTTCCCGACCCAAGGATCAAACCTGCATCTCATGCACTGGGGGGTGGATTCTTTACCACTAGCACCACCTGGGAAGCCCTGGGATTGATCCATCTTCTCACTATTCAGCGTGGACCTGCAGCACTGGCAACACCTGGGAACTTGCTGGAAATATAGCATCTTTGGCCCCATCTGATCCTGCTGAATCAGAATCTGCTTTTCAACAAGACATCCACATGATTCACATGCATGTTAAAGTTTATGGTGGCACTGAGGCAGCTGGGGACTCAGGAAACATTTCAAATGAAGGAATTAACCAGAATCTCTCCCCCTCATTGCAATTTCTCATGACACAAGAGCTGATGGCATAACATTCTTTTGTAAAGAATTTTCGCAAGTAAATCTGTGTGATTATATTGATCAATTATATACTTTATTCATTCCAACTGGAAATAAACCTTTCAGTCAACCATGCCAGGGTACTGAATTATATTTCTATCCTCATAGGAAATGGGAACACAAAATCACTGTCAAATGAAGAGATCATGAAAAATACACAGCCAGAAAATGTAGAAAAACTATCATTAAGGAGTATTAGATGATTAATAAAAATGCTGTTGTATTTTTACTGGCTTTTTTACATTTGTGAGACTTTCTTTTAAAAACATGTAATCTCTTGTGATTTCTTTTCTCGTTCTAAAAAATATTAACATTCACGTTCAGTTTTGCATTCATAGATTTGAAGACCCACTGCAGGCAGATTCTTTACCATCTGAGCCACCAGGGAAGCACATTGAAGACCCAGCTCCCAACTTGTTTGTTTCAAGCCTTATAGACCTATGTCTCTGCATATTTTACTGTATTTAATATGTATTCCCTGCTGTGGTCAGTGAGATTGAATTTCCTCTGTTAATTAGCCATTTATGCTGCTTTGAGAATTGCTTTTTCTTTATCATTTTTCTATTGAAACGTTTTTGCCATTTTCTTATTAGCTTGCAAGAGTTCTTTGCCTAAGGATACCAATCTCTTCTCTGTTATGTATAGCATAAACTTGTTCTTGATGAGCAGGACCAGATTCATAATTTTCAGGGCCCAGGGCAAAATGAAAACATGTGCTACAAGGACATATTGTACAATCAGGGAATTAAAACATCATTTTAAAAGTATAAATGGAGTATAACCTTTAAAAATTGTGGATTATATTGTACATCTATAACATATGAACAACTATAATTTAAAAAAAAGAAAATGTGAGGTCCCCTTGAAATAATCATTTAAGATTTCAAGATAGTGACAGCCGAGCCTGGGGGCTTTCTGAGTGTGAGGCCCTGTATGGCTGACGCCACGGGTGCCCTGCCCATAAAGTTGGCCTTGCTGATGAGACAAGAGAAGAAGGCTGGATCATTCTGGATTTATTTGTGTTTTGCTAAGGTAAGTTATGTGGACCTCCTGGGTGGCTCAGACGGTAAAGAATCTGCCTGCAGTGTAAGAGACCCAGGTTCAATCCCTGGGTTGGGAAGATCCCTTGGAGAAGGCAATGGCTACCCTCTCCAGTATTATTGCCTGGAGAATTCCATGGACAGAGGAGCCTGGTGGGCTACAGTCACGGGGTTGTAAAGAGTTTGACATGACTAAGCGACTAACACTTTTATTTTTCAAGGTAAGTTATGAGTTTCCTGCTTCATTTTATTATCAATCATAATTAAAAAGCACCAACCCACATCCTTTTCAAAGTTTATTTTTCTTAATATGCAAATAGAAATGGTTTCCATAAATGGCTTTTATTCCAGTGTAAAGAATTCTTTCCAAAAATACAAATATGTATGTGTCTATTAAAACATGACTGGAAGCTCTCTATAGGGAAGGACAACTTGTGTTCATTTACTTTATTGACAGTGTACAGATTTTCATAGATTGCATTACAATACTGACTGCTAGATTTCTTATAAAGGTTTAGTTCGTATTTACTCTAGATTTGTCTTCACAATAAGAATAAACTCATGCCAGTGTTTAGTAATCAATAGTAGCAATTCATTCAAATTTAATGACAATTTTATTAAACTAAGAATCTCATATCACAGAGCATTCACAGTGCAGGAGGTCACAGTTATTGAAAAAATAAATAGTGGGATAAATATATTTATTATTTACAACTTTTCAGCTCACGGCTCCTGCTTTGCCCATTAGAGATGATGAACAAAGATGGCAGCATGCCAGAAATGTCTCACTCAGGTGACGTGTAACAGCCTCAGAAGTTTCGGGGTTTGGTTGTTTCTAAGGGGGGTTCCTTTTGGGCACGAGAGCTCTGGTTCTATCTACCGGCTATTTGTTAGGTCACACCTGAGCCCCAGGAAGATCCCATGGCCCTGTGCGGCCCTGGGCTGGGTCAGGCCTCCCCTGCCTGTTCTTTGGCAGCTCCTGGATCTGTGCATGGGCCCGGCCCCATCTGGCTGGCAGCCCTGTTTCCTCTCTAGGTAATCAAGGCTCTCTTTGTATTCAGAGACTCAGCAACTGCTCCAGGCTGGCAGCAGCTGGATAGGAGACACCCACAGAGGGCAGGCACCCTACCAGGGAGCATGTGCTCCGAACTGGACACCCAGCCTCCCAGACTAGCAGCCCCCCAAGGAGGCTCCCTTAGATCTGGCCACAGAGAATTAGCCACACTTCTCTCCCTGGGTCCCCAGATATCCTTGGTCCAGGCAGGTGGAGAAAGTGCCAGGAAGTGTCCCATGGATTCAGAAGGGTACTTCTGGAGGTGAGAGCAGGGATGCCCTGGTGGCCAGAGGAAAAACCCACCAGAACATCTGATTTGGAAAAACAGAGCTGTCTGGCTCACATCCCAGCCATTTTCAGTGGGAAGAAAGGCCTCGCTCCTGTTGAAAGGGGACTTCATGTTCATCAGGATACTCCTAGGTATCTGGGACCTTCTGGAGTAGGGGTGTGGGGCTCTGTTGTCTGGGACCCTGCTTTATGCACAAAGGCTGACCAGACCAAGCCACGCACCCAGAGACCAAAAGCTGAGCATACTTTCAATAATTAAAAAACTACGTTTTTCAGTGATGGGATGGGGAGGGTACACACTTTCTCCAGGATTAAGGGGTTTATTGGATGCTACT
This sequence comes from Redunca redunca, assembly GCA_006410935.1. NCBI lineage: Eukaryota > Metazoa > Chordata > Mammalia > Artiodactyla > Bovidae > Redunca > Redunca redunca. The sequence goes on along the minus strand of SJYQ01096416.1, from coordinate 31,657 downwards.
GTGGATAAGTCCAAACCAACGTGTTGCATAAAAAGCAGCTGTCTGAATTCTGGCAATGGAGGGAACAGGTGTGGATAGGCCGGCATGTATCACAGGGCTTTGAATAAAGCAGCAGCCCATCCTAGACCCATAAACCTGACAGTGGAAACACCACACCAGTGAGGACTTGACTTTCACATGGGTTCAGGGAGCGTTTCTAACTGTCAGAGCCACCTCCCATGACCCTGGGTCTGTATCAGGGTGTCCGGGCAGCAGATGTTTTCCCAGACTAGAAGACGGTAAGTTCTCAGCCCCTGTTATGAAGTGTGTAGAGGACACACCATCTTGACAGCTGGATGCCAATACCATAAGAGGATGCAAAGCCCGGAAGCTTGTGCAGGTAAAAGATGACACCAAACACACCCCCCTGCAACACATGAGGATTTAGCAGAGACCAAAGGAACCTAGTTGGCTTCCCTGTGGCTCAGACGGTAAAGCATCTGCCTACAATACGGGAGACCTGGGTTCGATCCCTGGGTTGGGAAGATCCCCTGGAGAAGGAACTGGCAACCCACTCCAGTATTCTTGCCTGGAGAATCCCATGGATTAAGGAGCCTGGTAGGCTACAGTCCATGGGGTCACAGAGAGTCGGACATGACTGAGCGACTTCACTTCACTTTCACAAAGGAACCTGGGAACCATTGGTCAACTGAAAAGTTCGAATTTTTTAAAAACCCCATAAAATAATCACAGCTCTAATACAACCGAGCTGGCTTCCCTCTTGTGATGGAAGAAACAGCTCCTCCTGGGTGGCAAGATGGGAGAAATCACCTCTTCTCCCGAATTCATGCAGGTACCATTTCCTTGAGGTCGGGTAGCATGTGACTCTGGATACTGACCCATTAGCTATGAGGTCTGGAATTAAGTGCATACTAAACTAGTGTCCCTGATAGACTTCCCTGGTGGCTCAGATGGTAAAGCGTCTGTCTACAATGCGGGAGATCTGGGTTCAATCCTTGGGTCAGGGAGATTACCTGAATAAGGAAATGGCAACCCACTCTAATACTCTTGCCTAGAAAATCCCATGGACAGAGGAGCCTGTGTCCATGGGGTTGCAAAGAGTCGGACATGACTGAGCGACTTCACTTTCACTTTCAAACTAGCGTCCCAGTTTGGTTTTCCCTATTAAGATGCAAATGCAACAACCTAAATGGACTGTGCCCTTGGGAGAGCAGTTCTCTGCGGCCAGGCGAAGGGGCTCCACAGGAGCCAAGTCACAAAATCTGCCTCCCACCTGTGTCCTCGGACTTGGAGGATGGGCCTGTGCCAAGGTGCTCTTGTTCTACCACCCACATGACTGACAGAGTGCAGGATGGGCCCCTTCTATATGCGCCCAGAAGGTCCTGAGAGCATCTTTGCACTTCAGGGGCTCATGTGACCAGCTGCAAAGAGAAAGGGTTCATAGCTGGAGGGGTGCCCGGATGCTTGGGTGAATCCACATAGAGGGCAAGGGCGAGGGGCAGCATGTTGGGTCCAGGAATAAGTGGGGGATGACACTCTTCCTGCCAGTCAAGAGCTGCCCAGAGAGCGTTTCCAAAAATGTCTGGAATGAGCACCACATGGTGACGAAGCTGCCAAGACGTGATCCATCTCAGAGATCCTGAATGCATCTGCTAACTGTCCCAAGGAGAGGAAGACTCGCACAGAAATGATGTTCAGAGGGTATTAGAGGGACCCGTAAATATGGACTCCAGCCCGCCATGGGATTCTCCAGGTAAGAATACTGGAGTGGGTTGCCATGCCCTGCTCCAGGGGATCTTCCCAACCCAGGGATCGAACCCATGTCTCTTATGTCTCCTGAATTTGGCAGGCGGGTCCTTTACCACTAGCGCCGCCTGAGAAGCCCATATAAAACACAGTGAAAGTGAAGTGAAAGTCGCTTAGTCGTGTCCGACTCTTTGCGACCCCCTGGACTATACAGTCCATGGAATTCTCTAGGCCAGAATACTGGAGTGGGTAGTCTTTCCCTTCTCCAGGGGATCTTCCCAACCTAGGGATTGAACCCAGGTCTCCCAGATGGCAGGCAGATTCTTTACCAGCTGAGCCACAAGAGAAGCCCTTAGAACACAGTAGCAGGGGAAAATCTCCTGAAGATTTTCACCCTAACCAGCAAGTTCTTTGTTTATTCAAGCAGCAAGCATTTGCTGAGAGCCTGTCATATATGCTGCACAATCATCTTTTCCTGACAGGGAAGGAAAGGTGAGGCTGAGAGACAGGCCAAGCCCAAACCCTAAGGACCCACTCAGTGTCAGGACAGATGGGAGGGCCGAGCTCACTGGGCAGTGCCAGCTCGAGCCAAAACGTCTCTGCTTCTCTGTCCTGTTACAGACCTGGACCCCGCTAGTGCACTTTACACCTGGGGAGGGAGGAGGAGGAACGGACCCTCTCCCAGTCCATCTTGCCTCTGTCCATCCCCACCTTAAGGACAGGGAGGGGCCCTAGAGCTCAGGGAGGGGAGATACCAGGAGAAAAGGAGGGCATCAGGCCAGGAGGCCCACACTCTTCCTGGATTCCCAGCCTGTGTGTGGAGCCCAGTGTTTCCTGAGGGCTGAGCGCCCACTGATGCTACAAGGCATGCAAATCCTCCTCCAAAAGGAAGAGGGGGACTTCCCTGGTGGTCCAGTGGTTAGGACTTCCCCTTGCAGTGCAGGGGGTTCTGGTTCAATCCCTGGTTCGGGGGGGCGGAGCTAAGATCCAACATACCTCCTGGTCAAAAATCCAAAACATAAAACAGAAGCAATATTGTAACAAGTTAAATAAAGACTTTAAAAATGGTCCACATCAAAAAAATCTTTAGAAAAAATTTTAAAAAGGAAAGGGCGGGGAGAGTTTCTTCCCTTAGAACCTAGACCCTGGGAAGCCCAGGAGGGGGTCTTTGGTTGGGGTCTGTAGGGGGTTGTCGCCCCCCACCCCTGGAGGGATGGGGATGCCCATGTGGCTCCTGGAGGGTTATTCTTTTCAGCTGCTTGGGTGTGTAAAAGCAAAAGGTTGACAAGGAGAAGTGATGTGCCCTATGGCTGTTGTGCCCGACTCTTTGCAAGCCCACGGACTGTAGTCCGCCAGGCTCCTCTGTGTCCATGGGATTCTCCAAGCAAGAATACTGGAGTGGGTTGCCATTTCCTTCTCCAGGGGATCTTCCTGACTCAGGGACTGAACTGGTGTCTCATGTCTTCTGCGTTGGCAGGCTGGTTGTTTACCACTAGGCACCATCTGGAGAGGCAAGGAGTCCTAAATAGGTGGGGTGAAGGGAGGAGGAGCAGGTAATGAACAGAGGAAAACTCACAAGGTCGGTGCTTACGGAAGGTGAACACAGAGGTCGGGAGACCGTGGGTTACAGGAAGGATGGGAATGAGACCATTCTGATCTGCCTTAACATCAGTCTGTCACTGCAGCTGACCGAGAGCCTTCCTCTAGGGCCAGGCTCTCAGGACACTGCATACCTTCCCCTTGACTATGTTCGGCTGGCAAAGAAAAATCCAAACCAGAGATGCCAGGAGCCTCCTGCTCCTGCTTTTATAGACGTTTTCTATCTGAGTACAATAGGTTCATTTTTCTGCCCCCAATTCAAAGGGTCAAATTTATTTTTCAGATTGCCTATTTTCATAGCAGAGTAATTACTCTGTGCTAATTAGCTTCGGGAATAAAATAAAGGAAGTTACCCTGCGCAGTGACAAAAGCATTTTTCAAATGAAGGCTTAATTAATCAAGCAATTCTTTAAACTTGAAATGGAAAAAAATTTAGTTACAAAAGAGATTTCTTCACCTACAGTGTATATATAGTTTCCTAGCTACAATAAATGCATAGATCCTTTAAGGAAGTTACATTGGCACATTAAAGTCATAAGAGGATTAGCCAGGAGGGCTGTTCTACATATTAGAAACATTAGTTTTTGTCTCAAACTGGAACTGCAGCATATTTATCATCTCAGATGGGTTCTGCTGAGGAAGAGGTGGGTGATGAGGGTGTGTTCTCTGAAAGCTACACAGGGATTCAAAGACGGAACACCAGCAGGGCTCTCATCAGGGCCCATAAGGCCTAGCTAAATATTTTTTGATCTTTATCAGAAAATAATAGGGACGTAGGATGGGGATAAATATTAGGATGGGAGACAGAGCATCCAGATTTCAGTTAGAAATGTGATGAAGTTTTGACTCAAACAATAAGGGCCAACCCCAAGGACAAGGACACATCCCCACCTGCACGACCAAGGATGACCACATGCTGGACTGGCTGAGCCGGGTGGCGCTCTGGGGCTCGGCTCCTGTTTGCAACTTACTAGCCATTGACCTAGAGTCACCGGACCTCTCCAAGACTGAACTTCCTGTTAAATGGGGAAGATCATCCCTACTTACATCACAGGGCAGTTTTGAGATTCAAAAATGGGCACAGATGCACTCTGAAACCTTGATGAGGCTGTAAGACAGAGGAGACCAGGTGGCTATTCTCTGTGGGCAGAGTGGTTCCGACAAGTCTGAAATCCTCTGCGTCTGAACATTTCTACTGATGAACCTAGGGGCTCCCTGGCCTCCCACTTAGCTAATTTCTCAGGAAAATGACCCTTGTCCTCAACTGGAAGACCACTGAGTATCTAAGCAGAGAAACAAAAGGAGAAGTCTTGACTTGTTGTAGCTGCTAACACTGATGAGGATCCAGAATAGAAAAGCCAGAAATGGGGCTGTCACGTCTGAGGCTCATGCTAAGGACATTTTAGGGACACAAGGTTAAACATGCCCTCCTTCTGAAATTCAGGAGGCCACAGAGAGCACAGCCACAGATTCCACTGCGGGTTATAAACGTTGTGTCTCGGGAAAGAATCAGCTATTGGATTTACACTCATCACCCATGATTAATTATCAGTGAATCACTAAAACCCTCCTCTCCTCATACCATCATGGGGGCGTTCCCCATACAGTCTTCTGTGCAAAATAGCCCAGTATTAAAGTGCATCAGATCTGATAGACTCTTTGCAATAGAAACATTAAAAAACATAAAAAAGAACACCTCTCTATAAAATGAATTGTGCTTTCTTTTCAGAAACCACAAATGGTTTGTGTTCATAAATCTTTTTAATATATATTTGAGAGCTACGAAGCAGTCAAAATTGTTTAATGTTTCTATCTATTTTTCAATTAACCTCCCATCTTTGGCCCTTCATGCATAGCAAACTGTAAGATTCAAGAACCTTAGCTCTAAAAATTTCCAAGTTATGGTTTCCATACTTGCCTCCAGCTCACCAGAGAGCAATTGGTGGTTTTGCAGGAAATCTCTCTTCTTGTCATTAGTCATTACTTCTGGCACACGCATTCCAGTTCAGCAGGCTATGAAATTTGTTGGGCATATAAACAATTGGGTCTTTGAACAGGGTGATTTTTGAGGGCAGGGCATTAACAAAGAAATGACAAACCCAAACTGACAGCGCGTCCCATGCCACAGGTCTGGAATGAATGGCTGTAAAGCACTATCTCCACTGTGTCTCTGAGTTAGCACCCATTTAGATGTTAGTCTTCAACTTTCTCTATGTTCCAAACCAAACGTCTTAGTGTCAACGCAACATGATACACATAGGATTTGTTTCCCATAAGTATTACCTTTCTGGTCCCCATCAAGGTCCTTTGTGTGCGATGGTATTTTTCAAGTATGATGATCTATAGCTGACATTTTATTCTGACTGTGTCATTGCTCATTCTCTGAATGCATCAATGAAAACGAGAAGAGTATGCACTTGTTTTCTCTCTTCTGCTGTGAACAACTGTTTCTATTCTTCCAAATTTGTCCAGGAAAAGGGGTGGAGTGTTTGTTGCCATGGCCCCAAACTCCCAACAGGTTGAGCCTCGCTCTCTCCAAACCTTGAGTGCTTCCAGCAGGATTCAGAAGCTCTAAGGAGCACGTGCTGCCCAAGGAACCCACACCCTCTGGTCCAGCGGGGCCCCTTAAGAACAACACTCCTATTTTGCACTTGCCCCAGGAGACCTTGTGTTCACCGACCGCCTCATTTCCGAGGCTGCCATGTGACAGAAAGACAACCCACGTACAGAAGTCCTTCTGATCCAGGCATCCGAGAGGAGATATATGCCACATCCCTATGGCCGGCGGCTCGGAGGTCTGCGAAGCTGCTCCAACAGCGGCCCCTGAATCTTGCCTTTTTGTGGGGTCAGAACTCCAAGGAGGAGGATGACGCCCGGCAGCCTGGCCCGTGACCAGACACAGACCACGATGGCGCTTTCTTCCCATGGATGAAAGAACGGACGGTGGCGGCCGATGCAGGGAGAGATCCGTGGTGGGGAGAGGCAGGGAAAAAGGGACGCCAGCGCCGGAGTGTCCAGAACAGCTTCCGGACGGGGGGCAGTGGCTTCATTTTAATCATCTTCTCGGCACATTGGCAAGTTGACAAAGGTAAAGACGTTGAACTCTATCATTATGGAGAAGCACAAGAAGACAGCGTAGAGGACCAGCACGTACACCCCCAGCTTCCGGTCCAGCTTCCACTTGTTCAAATGGATGCCAAGGACCTAGAAGGAGACAGAGCGAGTGTTGGGCTGGGGTAGCAGAGAAATACAAAAGGCACTTTTACTGGAAAATTACACACAAACGGTGAGCCCCAGAACTTCCTCCAAACTGTGGACGAGAACAGAGAGGTGCTGCCGGGTGTATTCTTGGTTTCATCAGAATGAGCCCTGTAGGCTTTAGACTCATCTGATGAAAGGATGCTGACTCCAGGCGTGCAAAGCAGCTGTCTTCAGCGGGCAGGCCCTCCCCTGGTAGGCACATTCCTTTTGGGGGATGCACAGGCCTCCCAAGCCTTCTTTAGTGACAACTGGGGATTGCCACTGGCTCCTTCCCTTGCTTTAGAATTTGGCATCCTCAACCTTCTTCAGCAAAACCTTCAAGGCTCCCATTGGCCCACTGTCTGGACAGCTTCAGCTTGGACTGTGTGTGTGTGTGTGTGTGTGTGTGGGTGTGTGTGTGTGGGTGGGTGTGGGTGTGGGTGATAGGGTTGGAATGCTTCTTCTTTCTACATTTGTTTCATACTTGGCTACCTCCTATTACTACCTTCTTTCTTTTTTAAAATTAGTTAATTTATTTTAATTGGAGGCTAATTACTTTATGATACTGTGGTGGTTTTTGCCATACACCGACTTGAATCAGCCATGGGTAAACACGTGTCCCCTCCATTCTGAAACTACCTTCTTTCTTATCCATGAATCAAGGCTCCCCAAGAGTTGAATCATAGTTACCTCCAATGCTGTGGGTCCTTAGAGACAGACCAATAGGGGTTCAAATCCCAGCTTTTCCTATCCCTGTAGACTTCATGAAGGGAGTGGATCTGAGTCCTCATTAAAAGGTTTTAGAAAAGTGGGGCCCATGAAGAAGGGATTCCTTTCTAAGAAATAGCACTAATGAGACAGTTATGGGAAAGAACAATTATGGCAAATAGCCATTTCCTACCCCTGTGACCTGGGACAAGTTACTTAATTCCCGAGCCTTGATTTCTTCTGCAAAGTAGAAAATCAAGTGCTTGTAAGGATGGAATAAAGTAAGCCAAGGTGTGGTTTACCACAATTTGGGGCCTGTGAAGTAAGGAGGCCTCCGGGTCACCATGTACCCTCCCCGAGGCCTGAGCATCATGCCCCCAAGCAGCTCCGATGGACTAGGGGTGGGGGAACGTGCCTCCCACTCACACCATTGAGGGGAGACAGATCGGGCAGGAAGAAGAGAGGAAATGTAAGTCCCTCCTTCTGGGGACTTCTCACCAGCTCAGGGAAAAGTGTCGTGGTGGATGCCAACATTCTTAGCACAAACTGTGTCTGGGGGTATCTGTGAATTTATATGTTTTTTCAGCTATGTCCCTGGGGAAGAATTCAGAGACTGTGCAGAATTGGAGGAAACCACGTGTGTGTCAAACTGCCATTCTGGAATTGTAAAAACTCACGGTGAGAGCGACAGAGCCCAGCAGCAATGCCACGGAGTAGACCAGACCCCGACTGTTGATCTTCACCTGGAGAAACAAACACACACCCTGAACCTCTGGGCTGCTCAGGGGCCCATCTGTTCTGGGAGCCCGCTGCACTCGGGCTTATCCTCTCCCTCCTCTGGAAGCCACAGGTGGGTGTTCACAGCCGAAGCACCTGTGAGTTCCAAGCAAACATGGGCTGCCTCTTGCAGGCATCCCCAGGCTGCTCTGGATGCCTTTGCACAAAGTAGCTGCCAGCCTGCAGAGGAGACGGGGGCAGTGCTTCCCCTGAAGCTCTTAGCTGCAGGGCCAACACCATGCTCGCTCCCTGTGAAGCACGTGTCCTGCGTCATCTCACTAAGGAAGTGAGACGAACTTACCGTGGACCCATAATTAACAACCATGGTCTGCAGCCCCCATGGTATGCCGAGTCCCACGAGGATGTCGAACACGTTGCTTCCTATGGTGTTAGAGACCGCCATGTCACCAAGGCCTGCGGGGACAACCGACAGGTTATTCCTAACCCCCAATACCTCAGAATGTGATTTTATTCAGAGAGAGGGTCTCTGCAGGGTTCAGATGGTAAAGAATCTGCATGTGATGCAGGAGACCCAGGTTCGATTCCTGGGTTGGCAAGATCCCTTGGAGAAGGAATGGCTACCCACGCTAGTATTCTTGCCTGGAGAATTACACAGACAGAGGAGACTGGAGGGCCACAGTCCATGGGGTCACAAAGAATCGGACAGGGGTAATCAGGTTAACATGAGGATGAATCCTAATTCGGTATGATTGGTGTTTTCATTAAAAGGGGAAATTTGTGCACAGGCCTGCACACAAGGAGAACTCCAACTGAACATGAACACCGCCTCCTACAAGCCAAGGAGAGAGGCCTGGAGCAGACAGAAAGAACCAGATTTTTCCAACACCTTGACCTCTAGCCTCCAGGACTGTGGGACAGTCAGTTTCTGTTTTCCTGTTTCCCAGTTTGCGGTAATTCTGGCTGCCCTAGGAAACTAACCCAGAGCCCTTCATTATTTCTCCTGCCAGGGGTGTCAGCCTGTGTTCTGGGATGACCCACTATGTGCCTCTCCTCATTTGAGATGCCCACCTTCTCTGGGAGGGAGGGGGCCTTGTCCTCGATGCATACTTGTGACCCAGGCGATGGCACCATGAACTTGACCCGGATGACAGAGCAGCAGGTCTTAGGCCCGGTTGGTCTCCCAAGAGTGGACTCTTTGCCCCCAGCCAGACTAGAAGCATCTTAGAGGCGAGGGGCCATGTCATTACCATCCCCTCCTGCCCCACTGTCCAGTCTCCTACCAGCTAAACAATCTTAGGAACTCAATAACTTGAGAGGTACAAAAAGTTAGAAAACAAATTTTTAATGCTGGCTGAAATCTGTTCTAACCTGGCTCCCTAGCCCAAATTCAACACGACTGTCATAATCTGGCCACAAACATCCATGGAAAGAACAGGCCTGAAATGCATGTGCCTATAACCATAAAGTCACCTTTGTCACTGAGCAGCTTGCAGAGACTCAGACCAGCAACTAGACCACCGCCTCACCTCTGTTCAACCACCTGCCCCCAGGTATTAGCCGGGCTACCTCCTCCCACCCTGTTGCTGACATCCGCTGACCTCCAGAGCACACAGTGTCTCCCCGAGGGCCTCACAGCTCCCTCCCTGTCTGCCTGAGCACCTATCTGAGTGCCTTCGAAATCCTGGCAGCTTACTTCTACTGGGGGCAGCATCTCTGGGAAACCTGCCTTCCAGTCTCCCGGGATCTTGTGAAACAGGAACGTGCAGCTCCTGTTTTGGGCCAGCTAGTCGTCCCTGGTGAGGAGGCAGGCACTAGCTGGATGGGTCAGGAGGAACCAAGGTGCCCGGGTCTGGGCAAGAAGAGCGAGCGCGTTCTCAGGTTGGACTACCGGGCTCTGCGTGGGTGCAGCCCCCTAAGGAATCTTACAGCAGCAATTCTCAGACTTTGAGAGCACACGACTCAAATATCCATCCCCACCAACCACAGTCCAAGAGGGGTTCCCTGTTCTCCACACCCTCTCCAGCATGTGTTGTTTGGTGTTTTTGAAGATGGCCATTCTGGCCAGTGTGAGTTGACACCTCATTGCAGTTTTGATTTGCATTTCTCTAATAATTAGTGATGTTGAGCATCTTTTCATGTGCCTCTTGGCTCTCCGTATGTCTTCTTTGGAGAGATGTGTATTTAGGATTAGGATTGACACATGTATACTGTGTGCATGCCCAGTTACTCAGTCATGTCTGACTCTGCAATCTCGGGGACTGTAGCCTATCAGACTCCTCTGTCCATGGGATTTCCTAGGCAAGGATACTGGAGTGGGTTGCCATTTCCTTCTCCAGGGGATCATCCTGACCCAGGGATCAAACCCATGCCTCTTGTGTCTTCTGCACTGGCAGGTGGATTCTTTACCACTGAGCCACCTGGGAAGCCCACGTGTCTGCTACCATGTGTAAAATAGATAGCTAGTGAGAATCTGCTACAAAGCCCAGGGAGCTCAGTTCGGTACTTTGTGATGACCTAGACGGGTGGGATGGGGTGGGAGGGAGGTCCACGAGGGAGGGGACATACGTATACATACAGTTGATTCATTTTGTTGTTTAGCAGAAATTAACACAACATTGTAACGTGATTATACTCCAATAAAATATTTTTTAATGGACAAAAAAGAGCGAACAACTCGCTGGGGTCTTGCTGAAAAGCAGACTCTGGTTCAGCGGGGCTGGGATGGGGCCTGAGACTCTATTTCTCTCAAGCTGATGCTGCCAGCCTGGACCACACTGTGGGCTGCGAGGCTTTAGGGAGCCCAGGATACAGTCTCTGCATGTTAGAGCTCACTGCACGGCTCCTGCCTCGTGCAGGGGGCTCTGGGCAGAGGTTTCTGCATCCTCCACCATAAAGAATCTATGTTTAATGTTGTCCGCTGGATCCTCTGTCACTCACATCAGCATCATCCTTAGGACAGCTATACACTCCCACCCCCGCGTCAGCCTTCCTCCGTTTCTGTCTTTCTACATTTCACAGGAGCCACTCTGAGACGATATCCCCACCTGTTCTTGTTCCTACAGAGCCCCTTTGGACTACACTGGGACCCTCCCCTCCAAGTGCTTAATCTTCTCGCATTATGACCCCTTTCCTGAACCACTAGCCTGGACTCCAAGGCCAGTTGTTTGAACGGCAGATTCTCTTGGCCCCTTTACCTTCCACTGTGTCCACCCAACCACCCCCAGCTCTGGATGAACTCATCTGTGTGTCGCGGGAGCTGGTACAACTCCAAATTCATGCTGGAACCCCACCCAAATTCACAACCCCGAACGTCAGCCAGACTCTCAGGGCTATTGGCTTTCCTTTTTCTCCCTGTACTGGCTTGTCCACCCAAAACCTGTGAACATGACCTAATTGGCCAATAGAATCTTTGCAGATGTGATCCAATTAAAACGAGACCATACTGAATTAAGGCGGGCCCTAATTCAGGGACTGGTGTGTCTTTGGACACAGACACAGAGGGAAGAACAACATGTGAAAACACAGGCAGACACTGGAGGGAGGCAGCCACAAGCCAAGGATTCCTGGCACCCCCGAAGCCGGCAGAGAACAAGGAAGGATTCCTTCCCAGAGCCTGCAGATAAGTACAGTCCTGCCAACACCTTGACCTTGGACTTGTAGCCTCCAGGACTGGAGAATCCATTCCTGTTGTTTTAAGTCACCCAGTTGGGGTGCTTTGGTTATGACAGCCCTGGGAAATGAATACACTCACCTCGAAGGTCACTCAATTCAATTCCACCCCCCTCTGCTGACATCCCCAGCTGTCCCCATTCTCCACGAGGCTCCAGCCTCCTGCCAAACACTCTCCCACCCTTCCCTTCCCCTCATTTCATCTTTTCTCAGGACCAATCAGCCAACTAAGCAAACTTTCTTTCATCTTGAAGAAATAAAACATTTTCCTCCTTTCTGAACCCACTTTCTGTTTGGACAGTTCTCTCCCCTCCTGTCTCCTCTGAGATTTCACGCCACTATTTGCCCTTCCTGCCTCCCATACTTTCACACTGCTGTCTACAGAGGAAGGTCGGTAGAAGTCCAGGCATGGATGCTATCTCACTGATAGCAAAGGAGCAGCAGAGGAAGGCTGGCTCTTCATAGCCCTTCTGTTCTGCCATCAAGGAGTATACGGTGTTCCTTAGCCTGCTCACCCCCAAAGCACTCAGCGCTAAAGAAAATCCACCAAGCAAACCATAACATTACATAAGTTCTAGAATTTGAAGAGGAATCAGGAAATAATTGGAGACACAGGATATCACCACTTGGCCTGCCTGGGATCAGAACATTAGTGCATGTGCTATAAAAATTCTGGGTTCCCACTCTGTTCAATCTCACATTGGTGATGTCAGAACAAGTTCTTTTTTTTTTTTTTTTTGGCAACACAGCTAGTGGGATCTCAGTTCCTGGAGTGAAAGCCTGGAATTTTAACCACTAGGGCAGCAGGGAACTCCCAGAACAAGTCCATTTTTATTCACCTCCACACAGATGCTTCTAGAGGCCTAGAGGAGGTGATCTTGGCAGTGATTCTCTCCATGGATAGAATCTACACGATGCTTTCCAGTCATCACCGTTTCCTCCACAGCGGGACTTAGTGACTACCAGTCCTGAGAGCTTTGAACTGTAACGTGGGCAGGGGGATGGGCCCACGTGGTGATGCCGACGGCTGGGGGCCCGAGACACCATCCGTACCTTGTCTGGCCACAATCAAGCTGGCCATGCAGTCGGGGACGCTCGTGCCTGCTGCAAGGAAAGTAATGCCCATGATGACATCGGGGATCCCAAGGGTGTATCCAATAATAGTCACCTGCAGAAGAGGGGGGAAACATCAACTCACAGAGGAGCACCCCTGAAAACCCTGCTTACAACTCAGAGTTTTTAACATAAACATAGTACTCCTGTATCCAACAGAAAAATCTAGAATGTGGTTTCTTTTTTTAAAACTGTCTTTTGAGTATTCTTTTTTTTTCCAGATTACACGAGTAATCTGGGTTTACTGTTTTAAAAAGTTAAAAAAAGTCAAATGAAAGTATTAGTAAAAATCGCCTACCATTTCTCAAGACCCTCAGACAACCACTATTAACACTTTTTATGAGCCAGTGAGTCTTAGACGAAAATGTAGGAAATCCTGTAGTGAGCTGTTAAAGTAAGACCCACCAGGCCCCACCCTCAGAGATTCTGATTCAGGAGATCTGGGGTAAAGCCCAGGAATCTGCATTCCTAGCAAGTTCCTAGTTGGTTGAGACCCTGAGGCTGCTGACCTGGGAACCACATTTGAAAACCCCTGCTTTAGAATATGGGCTTCCCTGACAGCTCAGCTGGTAAAGAATCTTCCTGCAAAATAGGAGATCCTGGTTCAATTCCTGGGTCAGGAAGATCCGCTGGAGAAGGGACAGGTTACCCACTCCAGCATTCTTGGGCTTCCCTTGTGGCTCAGCTGGTAAAGAACTTGCCTACAATGTGGGAGACCTGGGTTTGATCCCTGGGCTTTAGAATATATCCTTGACTTTCTTTCTGGTCTTTGTATTAGAAAAAAATGAAATCAGATTATACTATCAACACATATTTTGTGACTATATGTTTCACGCAATGATACAGTGCGAGTATCTTGCCATCATAAATATTCATCTACAGTCTTATTTTACACTGGTGCGTGGATTCCACCGCATAGCTGTAAAAGTTCCTGTCTATCCATCACCGGTGGATAGGAAATGGCTTGTTTTCGTTCTTAAAATATCACCCTGTTGTAACATGTAACATTTACTGAGCACCTCCTATGTACTAGGTCCTTTCCACGTGTTTCACTTTCACAACCTCATCTGCTCTAGGCACCACCCACTGCTGAGGGAGGCACCATTATTACGCCCAAGGAAAGGAGGGTCAGAGGGGGAGAAGTTACAATGCAGGTGGGCATCAGGGCAGTGAGCAGCAGAGCAGGGATTCCAGGCCAAGTCTTTCTGACTCTAAAGCCTGCACTCCAACCTTGCCATCATGCTTTTTTAATTGGATGATAACTGCTTTACAAAGTTGTGTTGGTTTTTGTCGTTCAACAATGCAGATCAGCTGTGAGTGTATGTATGTGTGTGTTTTATATATATATGTATACACACACATACATACATAAGTACATATATACCCTCCCCCTGGAACGTCATTTTGTCTTGTGTGAACATCTCTGGGTTCTCATCTTGCTATTATATCCTTAGGAAAAGTTCCCAGAAATAGAATCACTGGATTGAAGGATACACGGGCTTTTAAGGATCTTGAAGCATGGTCATATAACTCCTCTAATAAATGCCCGACATTCGGGAAATGGTGAGCAGCAGCTGAATGGAAAGCCCTAGAAGCACTTGGACAACCTCACTCAAAACACCCCTTAGATGGCTCACCTCCCCATCTAGAAAATGTGAACAGCAGGATCTTTCAGGGTTGTTCACATCTCAGCTGATGGCTCCAGTCCCAACAGATGTTTGGGTAAGCTAGTTTACTTCTCTGAGCCTCAGTTCCCTCATCTGTGAAATGGGATTTTAATGAGGATTAAGAGAAAAGATGAGGTGACAGTGCATGGGCTGTGTGAGACATTCATAGATGTGTGTTTCCCTTCACTTACAATCACTCATCTTGCAATCTATGGGGCACAGAAAATGTGAGTGATTAGCCCAGATGAAGTGTGCTTTCCAAGGGCAGAGCTTAGGCCTGGAATGAAGACAGAGCTTGTGGACTAAAACCATATCCCTCCTAGGACAAAGCTTGCAGATGGGTTTGGAGATGCTCGACCCTCCAAAGACAGTGCTCAGTTCAGCAGTGCCAGGAACTGGGCAGTGCGTGTGCTGACTGGTCTGCTCTGGGCTGTGCTAGTGGAAAGACTGAGGACACAGAGCCACAGAGCTGATGCCTCAGTGCTTAACCCACACTGACCAAGGGGGAGGTCTCCACAAGCACAGCCTGGCGTGGCTGACAGGTTCTTAATGGGTGATACCAGATGTCGTAAGTATAGGAGCCTGGGGTATTCTGGCAATAATGAAGATGCTTCTCTTGTTTTCCTTTCCTTGTATCACTGGACTACCTGGCTAGGAAGCTGGAGGGTGGAAGGACAGAAGGAAGGCTCTGTGTGTGTACACACAATGGCAACCCACTCCAGTATTCTTGCTTGGAGAATTCCATGGGCAGAGGAGCCTGGCAGGCTATCGTCCATGGGGTCACAAAGAGTCGGACATGACTGAGTGACTGACACCTGACAAACTCCAAGCATTCAGGACCAGAGATGCTACCTGAGTATGGCTTATCCTTGGACTCCAGCCTGGGGCCCTCTGAACTCCTGATGCTGAGGTTTCAGAAAGGGAAGCAGAGCCAAGTCCAGAGCTGGGCTGATGATCCACCTGACTTTGTTGGAGTCACACCTCCTCTTTGGTCCTCAGTCTCTCCAGTTGGGCGAAGGTGCTGCATCAGATGACTTATTTTTGAGATTCCCTCCATTTGGATACTGACAATCAAGAATCGTTTCCCCCAAAGTCTTAAGGATGAGAGATGTGAAGGACGGTGGGGGTAAAAGATGAGCAGGTGAGACTTCAGTGCTCCCTGGCGCCCCCATGAGGAAAGTAAGCGCCTGGCCCCTGGCACACCTTGCTTTCAGGCTAACGTGGCACCGTCATCTTTACCACTTTCTACTGTGGAAACAACTCAATTATCCAAAACTGAGGCCAGCTGAAGTTCCAAATCACAGGCAAGAGTGCTGCATTAAGGTGGTTCCTATGACTCTGGCCAAGCCACTACCAAGACTGTCTTTTAAGAAGCAGGAATGGGGTTTGTAAGACAAGGTGAGGGGAATGGGAATGTTATTCAATGTCCTACCTCACAGCTAATTAGTAGAACTGATTTCATAATACTGTTGTTTTCATTAATTAAAAAGAAGAAAAAATTTCACACATTCATTAATTTGATCTTCCCTAACTCTCACACCCACTCAAATGTCATGAAATACTTTTTTCACTTGCAATATTGTTTGTGGAATGCACTTTAGTAAAAGAAATTGCTGGATCCTTTTATCAAACGTAAGCATAGGCTGGCCTTTAACCCTACTCGGTAGTCATGTACGGATGTGAGAGCTGGGCCCTGAAGCAGGCTGAGTGCTGAAGAATTGATGCTTTCCAATTGTGGTGTTGGAGAAGACTCTTGAGAGTCTCTTGGGCTGGAGGGAGATCAAACCAATCAGTCCTAAAGGACATCAAGGCTGAATATTCATTGGAAGAGCTGATGCTGAAGCTCTAATACTTCGGCCATTCGATGCCAAGAGCTGACTCACTGGAAAAGACCCTGATGCTGGGAAAGGCTGAAGGCAAAAGGAGAGGAGGGCAGCAGAGGATGAGATGGTTAGATAGCACCACCAACACAAGGGATATGAATCTGAGCAAACTCCGGGAGATAGTGAAGGACAGGGAAGTCTGGAGTGCTAAAGTCCATGGGGTCAGAAAGAGTTGGACACAATTCAGTGACTGAACAACAACATCTTTGACTGTCATCCTTTTCGAGGGGTTGGGGGAGTCTGTTAGTAGCTATTTGCAACTTCTTTTCTACATAAGAAAACACACATACACCTTGGCATCTATGGGGATTTAAACCTCTATCTGAACAAGCTTGGAAGCAGTGTTGGCTGCATCTCATGGTGAACATGGCTGATATTTACAGTTATAATCAATTTGCTATGTTGCTAGCTCATACCTGACGCCTGAACAGAACCCTTTCATCTCCCAATAACCTGCAGACAGTGGCGATCATGTCCATTTCGCAGAGGGGACAACTGTGGCTCATGGAAGCTGAGTCACCTGTCCAGGTTTCATGGCTCCAGTGGGGAGAACCAGAGGATTTACAGCCAGTCCTATGTGATCCCACAGCTCTTCTTCTCCCACCAAACTGTTCCTCTTGGGTTAAGAGAATGTTGCCCTTGTGCCTCTGAGGCCAACACACACCTTTGCCCTGTGTATTAGGTGGTATCAGGTGTTAGGAGGAGAGTGAAATGGCTGCATGGATACTACTGAGGTGTGAGTGGCTTGCAGGTGAACTTCAGAATAGAAATGCAGAGGTTCTGCACCCGCTTCTCTTGCTGTTCACGGGCTCCCCAGGTGGGTGAAAGGAAGAGGGGGAATCCCACAAGGTGATATACAGAGTCAGAAGAAGGGGGCTCCTGTTTGGCCCCACCTAGCCAGTGAAAGGTTTGCCCAGGGAGCAGTCATGTGGGGCCAGAGGGGCTAGGCCAAAGCCTCTCTGCCTGAAGATTCTAAGAGCAAACTGAGAGGGCATTCAGGCGAGTGGTTGAGATCCTAGACTCTGAGGATCAATACCCAGGTTCTAATCCCAACTCTAGAATTCAGTAATTGTGCAACTAGTTGCACAATAGTTGTTAACTGCCTAACTAACTGGACAAATAATCTCTAGGCCTCACGTTCCTCATCTGTGAAATGGGCACAATAAAACTGCTTACCCCATTGGGTTGCTGTGAGGACTAGAACAGTTTACCTAAAGTTTATATCTGTGCCTGGACATAGGAAGGGGGGAAGAACACCCCTGGGCAGGGGCCATGGAAAGGGCCGCCTGGTGTTTGTCTCCCTCCGACTCCAGTCTCCATCACATTCCTCTATGGATGCTGTAAAGGAAGGGGGCCTAGTGATTAGCCCTCCAGAGCTCTTTCTAGACAGTGTCTGCCATCCCCACCACATTCCGCTTCCCATCACACCAGGGTGGCATGTCCCAGGCTGTCCATGTGAAGGTAACCTTCCCTCCCATGGACACTGTGGACCATGCCGTGTCTATCTGGGTATCCCCGATACACAGCGCAGCTTCAAATGACTCTGCTGAAACCCCTTCCTGCTGAGAAATAAGCCGAGGTCTCTCAAGGTGGGGGGGTTGCTGAAGGTGGTCCAGCAGTGCCTGTGGTCACTCTTGATCCCAGCTCTCCCGCCTCTGGCAGGCGCTGGGCAGGGGCTATCCTCCCCTCCCCCGCCACTCACCAGCCACACCATCAGGTAGGAGAACACAGCGATCCAGAGCGTGGCGATGGCGAAGGTGAGCATGAAGCACTTCTCCCAGCGGGGCGTGCTGCAGTTGGGGATGGTGATGCACAGGAGGAAGATGAGCGGCCAGGTGAACACCCACTTGACCTTGTCCCCTCTTGCCTCTGCAGAGGGATGGGGTGGGGCCAGAAGGGCGAGAAACAGTAGGTTACACACCTGCCACTCTACCTGCACGTTTACCTTTTCACGCCAAACAAGAAGATGCCACGAATATGACTCCCAGCAACGGACTTCGCAGAACGACACACCTCCGTATGGTCAACCTGGAAGTGATCTCAGCAAAACAGCTGAGTGTTTGTTGACTGAATAACCACTGTCAGTCCAAATCCTTCATTTGACAGGGTGAGGAAAATGAGACCCAGAGCTGGAACAAATTTGTACAGGGCAGCTGGAATGGGATGTTGAATATGAATAGGCCTTGGAGTCAAAGTGCGGTTGGAATTCAAATGACCTTGAGCAACCCCCTCAACTCCACTTCCTCCTCGGATAATAACAGATGTAAGTGACAACACAATAGTTGATGCAGGGAATGTTCGCTATGCGGAGCAGGCATAATGCTAAGCATTTTGCATTTTAGTAGTTTCTTCATCTGTTAAAAGGAAACATTATCACTTTCTTGGTTGTTGCAAAAATGACATGATACAATGTATATAAAACACCCAGCCCAAAGAACTTGGCAAAGAAGGTGCTTTAAAAATCTCAGCTCAGCTCATTTGCTCCAAGGTCATATACTCAACCAGTGGCAGATGCAAGACTAAAATGTGGTATTCAGCTGACAGGTATGACCTCACTGACCCCCACCAAGGGAATCCACAAACAATTTAACTGAGGAAAAGTGGCCACTGAGTACAAGCATAGCGTAATTATCCTTAATAAGTGGCTTATCCTGAATAAGCCACTGGGTATTTTGAGCACATGCACGCTCAAAGCAGGCTTGTGGGTAATGCCAATGATTTGGTGGAGGAAGTGCCTCTGAAAATTCTCTTCTCCATAAAAGCAATGAAAACATTAGCAAAAATAGTCTGAGTCAACTTGTTTTAGAACTCTGGAAATTAACCAAAGCCTTGTAGCCATCCAGGGAGTGTTTATTTAAGAAAATAATCTGGGTAAAATTAAGAACAGTGAACTTTATAGAGTTTTAACTTGTCTTGTTTTCATTTTCTTTCATCAGCTTTGGAGCAGTCTTGAAAAACCAGTAGCCTGGCGTCCACCAGAGGGGGAAGGACAGGATTAGAGTTCCTTCCAAGTCTGTTCACCAGAGGACTGGCATTATCTGACCTGTCTGCTGGTTTCCTGGAAGACCCTACTTTCAAGGCGTCTTTATTTTACCTGAATCAGGGCTCACCCAGTATGAACAGACTTTTCCTTGAGGGCATTTGTTGAAAACAATCAGAGACAATTGTTGAAAACTGTCCTGCCTGCGGTGGTGGAAAACAGCTGGACAAACAATAGGTTAATGAAAAAGCTTAAAAGGAAAAGCTGGGAATGAGATATCCCTAGAGGACTTGGAAGAGCTCCCAGGTAGTTCTAGGAATACCGAAAGCTCATAACAGGCAAAGGGCTGTTCCCAGTGTTATTTGCATTCTTAGGAAAGACTTGGCTTCCCAGATGGCTCAGTGGTAAAGATTCTAGCTGCTCGTGTAGGAGCCACAGGAGATGCAGATTTGATTCTGGGTCGGGAATATCCTTTGGAGGAGGAAATCCATTCCAGTATTCTTGCCAGGATAATCCCACAGTCAGAGGAGTCTGGTAGGCCCCAGTCTACGTGGTCGTAAAGAGTTAGACAGGACTGGGCAGCTGAGCATGCAGGAAAGACTTGAGAACATCTTAATCTTTCACTTCTGCCTAACATTGAGACTCAGAAAACAAGAAGTAAAAGGCTAAGGTGGAGTTGTAAACTGCCTGACTGAGTGTTAAAAGCATGCCCCAAACACACACAGAACCCAGCAAAGAGAAGGAGACTTGTTTTGAGCCAGGCATCTAAAGAAATCTCTGTGTAATCATTAGCAGATATTTCAGGGGTCACACAACAAACAATATAGATTTTACAGAATTAGAAAAGACACCAAACAACAACAACAATAGTAAAGCAACAGCAGCCATGGGAATGGGAAAGAACCTGATTTCTTATTACTATTTCACGTTCAGTTCAGTCACTCAGTCGTGTCCGACTCTTTGCGACCCCATGAATCGCAGCACGTCAGGCCTCCCTGTCCATCACCAACTCCCGGAGTTCACTCAGACTCACGTCCATCGAGTCTGTGATGCCATCCAGCCATCTCATCCTCGGTCATCCCCTTCTCCTCCTGCCCCCAATCCCCCCAGCATCAGAGTCTTTTCCAATGAATAAACTCTTCTCATGAGGTGGCCAAAGTGCTGGAGTTTCAGCTTTAGCATCATTCCTTCCAAAGAAATCCCAGGGCTGATCTCCTTCAGAATGGACTGGTTGGATCTCCTTGCAGTCCAAGGGACTCTCAAGAGTCTTCTCCAACACCACAATGCAAAAGCATCAATTCTTCGGCGCTCAGCCTTCTTCACAGTCCAACTCTCACATCCATACATGACCACAGGAAAAACCATAGCCTTGACTAGACGGACCTTTGTTGACAAAGTAATGTCTCTGCTTTTGAATATGCTATCTAGGTTGGTTATAACTTTTCTTCCAAGGAGTAAGCGTCTTTTAATTTCATGGCTGCAATCACCATTTGCAGTGATTTTGGAGCCCCCCAAAATAAAGTCTGACACTGTTTCCACTGTTTCCCCATCTATTTCCCATGAAGTGATGGGACCAGATATCATGATCTTCGTTTTCTGAATGTTGAGCTTTAAGCCAACTTTTTCACTCTCCTCTTTCACTTTCATCAAGAGGCTCTTTAGTTCCTCTTCACTTTCTGCCATAAGGGTGGTGTCATCTGCATATCTGAGGTTATTGATATTTCTCCTGGCAATCTTGATTCCAGCTTGTGCTTCTTCCAGCCCAGCGTTTCTCATGATGTACTCTGCATAGAAGTTAAATAAGCAGGGTGACAATATACAGCCTTTTCCTATTTGGAACCAGTCTGTTGTTCCATGTCCAGTTCTAACTGTTGCTTCCTGACCTGCATACAGATTTCTCAAGAGCCAGGTCAGGTGGTCTGGTATTCCCATCTCTTTCAGAATTTTCCACAGTTTATTGTGATCCACACAGTCAAAGGCTTAGAAGGATTTAAATCATGCAACGTTTATTCTACAACCTTTCCATATTGGAAAGAAATTAGAAATTAATAACAGAAGGAAAACTGGAACATTTACAAATATGTAGATATTAAATAACACACTCCTAAATGACCAATGGTTCAAAGAAGAAATAATAAGGGAAATTAGAAAATACTTTGAGATGAATGAAAATGAAAAGAGAACACACCAAAACATATGGAATGCAGTGAAATCAGTGCTTAGAGATTTATAGCTATTAATTCTTATATTAAAAAAAAGGAAAGGATNAATGACCTAACTTTACACCTTAAGAAGCAAACAAACAAAAAAACAGTCCATTAAGTCCAAAAAAAGAAGAAAGGAAATAATCAAGATTGAAGCAGAAGTATGTGAAATAGGAAAAAAATCCCAGAACCAATTAAATGAAAAACTGGTTCTTAAAAAGATAACAAAATTGACAAATCTTTAGATAGAGTGACCAAGAAAAAAAGAGAGAAGACTCAAATTACTAAAGTCAGAAATTAAAGAGGGATTCCACTATGAATCTTAACAGAAATAAAAAGAATTATTAAGGAACACTATGAACAACTGTGTGCCAAAAAATTAGGTAACCTTGGTGAAACAGAAAAAACATTCCACAGAGACAGAAACAAACTGACTCAAAAACAAAGAGAAATCCTGAATAGACACATAATGAGAAACTGAAACACTAATCAGAAAACTTCCCTTAAGGTAAAGCCAGGACCAGATGGTTTCATGGGTATTTCCACCAAGTGTTTAAACAAGAATTAGCATGAGTCCTTTGCAAAGTCTTCCAAAAGATAAAGAAGGAGAGAACACTTCCCAATTTGCTCTATGAAACCAGTAGTACCCTGATACCAAAGCCAGACATCAAGAGAAAACAAAACTACATACCAATATCCCTTATGAATATAGATGCAAAAATTCTTAAAATTCTGGCAAACTGAACCCAGCAACACATAAAAAGAATTATACACCAGTACCAAGTAGAATTTATCCCAGGAATGTAAGGTTGGTTTGACATATGAAATTCAATCATAAACCACATTACCAGAATAATGAACGAAAAAGCACAATCCTCTCAATTGATACAAAATCCAACACTCTTTTATGATAAAACACTTAGCAAACTAGGAATAGAAAATAATTTCCTTAGCTTGATAAAGGGCAGCTACAAACACTACTCACCATCACATTTAATGGTGAAAGGCTGAAAAACCTTCAACAAGATGAGGATGTCTGCTCTTAGAAATTTTATTCAACACTATTTTGGAAGTTTGAGTCAGGAACAGTAGGCAATTCCTCAATACGTCCCACAAAAATCTGTACTCAAATATATACAGCAGCATTTTCATAACAGCCCCAAAGAGGAAACAACCCAAATAACCATGAGGTTATAAATGGATAAACAAAATGTAGCATATAAATCAATGGGATGTTTTTCATGCATAAGAAGGAATTAAGCATTGATACTATATTGCATGGATGAACCTATAAGACACTGTATGAAATGAAAGAGGACTTTCCTGGGTGGTACAGTGGATAGGAACCTGTCTGCCAATGCAGGGCCCATGCAGCAGGGAACACTCAGTATAGCCAAAAACAAATATACAATTAAAAAATTATATGGTGGTGATGTTGTGCAACTTTGTGAACATACAAAAAAAACATTGATTTGTACACTTTGTAAGTATGAATTGTATGGTTGATAAATTATAGCTCAATAAAAAAGAAATTGCAGAGTAGGCTGGCAATAGCAGTTTTAGCTCTGAACACCTGTGCCTGAATCTTCCTAAGTCACTAAAATCATATTTGCCAAGAAAAAACACCCAGCCTGTTTATGAATCAAGAAAATACGGTTAGCTAGAAATCAGCAAATTCATTCTAGATGCTACACCTAGAAAAACATCTGTCTTCCCAGATCTTCCTCTACATACACCTTTCTGTATTTTGTAATCCTTGTACAAACAGAAGAAAGTTTTCCTGATTAGTTTGTACAAAATTTCAACCCACATCCCAGCTCACCCAGGCTGCCAGAGAAGGAGGGCATCCCCATAAATGACCTAAAACCCTGCATATAAGGGAAGGATTTACTTTGGGGAGTTGTAAACCTGGACACTTATAGGCTTAGGAGTGTCTTTGCAGGTACATATATATGCCACAGCAGAAGGATAATTTATTTTCACAGGCACCACACTGCATCTGATGTCAGTTTGCCTAGTGTGGATTTCACATCTGGTTTGGACATCTGATCTGGCCCCACTCAGCTAGCAAGCCTCAAGGCCCACAATTGTTTACTAAGAGACAATGCTCCATTTGACCTGTTCTATGGCTTTTTTCAACTGTTGGATGAGACCCATTAGTGGATGAGATTGTGAAATCAATTAAGTGGGTGGCATCTAGTATTCCCCTAAAAAGAAAAAAGTATTATAGCTATGGTATATAGTGAGTTAATATTATTCAGAAGACTTCTGTTTCCTTTTTATAGATATCCATGTGTGTGTGTGTGTGTGTGTGTGCGTGCGCGCGTGCATGTAATTTAATTATTACTGTGGGTCATGGTCCAAGTGTGGAAAACATTCACAGTGATCATGCTGTGCCCCTTCCCCCCACCCCTACCCCCACCTTCCACTGGTCTTCAGCATCTACATTGTTTAATCAGGCATTGTTAAGACCCCAAGCACGGAAATGATTACTGTGGTTTCCAGGAGCAAATGCAAGGCAGGGTGAGCAGGCTTAGGATTGGCTCGTTTGAACAATCTCAGGAGGTTCTTGAAGACAGGGCTGTCTCCAGTTATCTGGTACCTGACCATGGGTGATCAGGGTAAGGGAATAGAGCTTCCTGCAGTGAGAGAGCCAGATGGGACCCTGGTTGATCAGCACCAGGGAACAGAGCCTCCTGGCATGTGAGAGCCAGATGGAGGCCGGTGATTCAGAATACTGGGCTCAGGCTTGGTTAGTCTGCATATGAAAAGCGTAGTTCTGGATGGGTAGTTTGCTATCTCTAGGAAATGGTTAGCCGGGGCAATGCTCGGTTGTGCTGGGCATTTACTGTTCTTGTCTGCCCAGCATCCATTCCCCTTTACTGGTAACAGCAACCTAATTTTTTTTTAGGGAACCAACCCTTCATGCCACATCATTCACATGGTTTGGAGGGCTGACTCTACTTCCTAGCTCTATGGGTGGGGTGTGCGAGTCAAGCTTGGCTCATCATGCATTCCATAAATACTGCGTGTGTTCATTCTCTGTGCTGGCACTATTCTAGGTTCTGAGAATCTGCCAGGGGACAAGTCAACAACCCTTCCCGCTGAGTGGCTTACATAGGTTTGGGCTTGAGTGGATAACCCATTTAGAGACCTATGTGTGGATTTTGCTGAGAATCACTGTTTATAATATCCATTATCCCTTCCTCCTTATTAACAGAACCTTATTTTGCTTTGGACAGTAGGTTCCCAGCTAAAGACCTTAATTTCCTAGGCTTCCTGGCAGGAAGGAGTGGCCACAGAACAGTTCTGGACAATGAGATGTAAGTAGATGTCTATGTGGTGAGGTTTCCAGAAATGTGACTATCTTCCAGATAAGAAGAGACGGTTTATTGACACACCTCTTGTCCTTTGTTCTTCCTCCTTGTTCCTGCCTGGAACATGAACATACAGGCCACAGGAGCCACTTGGCAAACTTGAAGACAAAAGTCACCTGCTAAGGATGGAGGAATGGAAATGGAACACCGATGGTATAACAGCTACAAGACTCCCTAATCTCAGGACTTATTATGTGATTAAAAATAAACCCCTTGAGGTGAAGTCTTTGTCACTTAAATTTTCTGTTACATGCAGCCCAATGCAATCCTTAGTCAGCCAGAGACCACTTGTATGTACACTGGGTTAACCCAATGGGATATATATAAACCTAGACGGCTGGTGGTCATCTTTGCCGGCTACCTGAGGATGAAGCTAGTGCAGGGGAAAGCCTTGCTGAGAGATAGACAGGGTCTTGTAACCACTTGAGCCCAATGTCAAGCTTTGCCTGAAGGTAGATTCTCCCATTGAATCTGCCACTGTGGGTCCTTTGGCTTAAACCAACCTGAGTTGGATTTCTGTAACATCAAGCCTAGACTAATTTATGGGGCAAAGCGATAAGAGTTTGGGGGTCTACAGGGTGACAATGTTTATCCTGAGGGACACTCCTCTGACAATGAGCCCCTCCCACCCACTGCCAACTGCCATCCTTCAAGTGCAATGTCAAGGACATCTGAGAGATGCTCACTGTGGACTCTGATATGCAAACATGAGCAAGAGAAAGAAGAGCTGCTGGTGTTTCTTTCCCTCTTGGATTTCTTTCTTGAAGCAGGAAATCACAATTTAATTATGTGAAAAAAATCTTTACAAATGAACTCTAACAAAACAGATGGCTAATCATACTGATACAAAAAATGAAGAACAGATGCAGTTGCTAATGAAAAACTTCAAACAAAATAATGTGGACAATTAACTACCTAGAGTGGTTAACTTGTGGTATGAGGGGGGGTGTGCTATTGGATGAAGTAGATATTTATGGGCCCTAAGCTAGGAGTGTTTACACAAAAGCATAGGTCTAAGACCAGTGGTTCTCAAACTGGAATATAAATCAGAATCCCCTGGAGCTAATGATTGGGCAACTGTGGAGTTGGCGGGGGAGGTGGTTTGAGAATTTTCGTTTGTAACAAGTTCCCTGGTGTTACTGATGCTGCTTATCCAGCTTGAGACACCCCATTCTAGATTGACTCCATTTAAAAACTGAGATAATAAAGATATAAAATTCACCACTTTTAAAGTATACGATTAGGTGGTTTTAGTATATTAGAAAATGAAAGTGAAGTCGTTCAGTCGTATCTGACTCTTTGCGACTCCATGGACTGTTTGTAGCCTACCAGGCTCCTCCATCCAGGGGATTTTCCAGCCAAGAATACTGGAGTGGGCTGCCATTTCCTTCAGGCTATATAATTCCAGAAGATTTTCAGGACCCTGAAAAGAAACACCCTCCCTGTTACCAATATTCCCCATTTCTCTTCCTCTCAAGCTCTATGAGTGATCTACCCTGTCCCTATAGATTTGCCTGTTCTGGACATTCTATATACCTGGAATCACAGTGTGCGGCCTTTCATGCCTGGCTTCTTTCACTTAGCAGAACGTTTTCAAAGTTCATCCACGTTGTAGCATGAACAGTGTCTCATTCCCTTTTATGGTCAAATAATATTCCATTATATGAATATATTATATTTTGTTTAATCTGTTCATCACTTGGATACTTGGATTATTTCTACTTTTAAGCTACTATGAATAATGTTCTTATGAATATGTACAAGTTTTTCAGTGGACATATGTTTTCATTTCTCTTGCATATGTAACTAGGAATTATAACTAGAATTGATGCACCACATAGTATGGTGCAGAATGGACGTGAGTTTGAGCAAACTACGGGGGGACAGGGAAGCCTGGCATGCTGCAGTCCACCGGGTCACCAAGAGTTAGGACACAACTGAGTGACTGAACAACAACAGCAGCAGTGACTTTACATTTAACCTTCTGAAAGCCTTCCAGCCTGGTTTCCAAGATGCTGCACCATTTTACATTCCCATCAGCAGTATATGAGGTTTCCAATATACCCACATCCTTGCCAACACATTAGTGTTCTCTCTCTTAATTATAGCCATTCTACTGAGTGATGAGTGGTATCACACCGTGGTTTTGGTTTGCATTGCCCTGGTGACTACTAATGCTGAGTATCTGTCATGGATTTGTTGGCTATTTATAAATCTTGGGAGAACTGTTGACTCAAATCCTTTGCCCATTTTAAAGGCTGGGTTGTCTTTTTACTGTTGAGTTCTAAGAGTTCTATAGTTCTATACATAGAACTGTATATTTCAGATACTAGATCCCTATCAGAAATATAATTTACAAATATTTTCTTCTATTCCAGGAGTTGACTTACTTCATAGATCCCATAAATCCCATAAGGTTTTAATTTTGATGAAGTCTGTTTTTTAATTTTCTTTTTTTGGCTACTTCTGCTATTGATATATTTAAGAAACCATGGTCACAAATATGTACACCTATGTTTTCTAAGAGTTTCATATTTTTAGCTACTGCATTTAAGTCTGTCTCATATTAAGTTTCATATGTGGTGTGAATTAAGGGTCCAACTTCTTTTTTTTAAAAAATATGGCTATCTGGTTTTCCTAGCACCATTTGTTGGGAAGACTATTCCTTCCCCCACTGAATTATTTTGGCACCCTTACCAACAATTATTGATCTTGAAGTTCTTTTTCTTTTAACGCTCAGTTGCATCCAACTCTTTGTGACCCCATGACTGTAACCTGCCAGGCTTCTCTGTCTGTGGGATATTTTAAGCATGCATACCAGAGTGGATTGCCATTTCCTCCTCCAGGGGATCTTCCCAACTCAGGGCTTGAACACATGTCTCCTGCATCCCCTGCAATGTCTGGGCATATTTCTGGACTCTCAGTTCTATTTCATTGAGCTATATTTCTATCCCATGCCACTATCAGGCAGTCTTGATGACTATTTCTTTGTAATAAGTTTTGAAGTCAGAAGTCTTTCAATTTTGTTCAGGATTGTTTTGGCTATTCTGGGTCCCATGTATTTCCATGTGAATTTTAGGATCAGCTTGTCAATTTCTGCAAAAAAAAAAAAAAATCCCCCAAAAAACCTAGCATTGATTTTCACAATGATTGCATGAAATCTATAGATCAACTTGAGGACTACTGCCACCTTAAAAAATTTTAATCTTTCAACCATAAATTTAGGATGTTTTTCCATTTATTTAGATCTTCTTTCATTTCTTTCAATGGTGCTTTATAGTTTTCAGTGTACAAGTCTTGTTCTATTTTTGTTAAATTTACCCCTATGTACTTTGTTACTTTTTGATTGCATTATAAATGAAGTTTCTTACATTCATTTTTCATATTCTTAATGTACAGAAATAGAATTGAATTTTCTATATTGACTTTGGAGCCTGCAAGTTTATTAATTCTAGGTTGGTTTTTGATAGATTCCCCAGGATTTTCTATATATAAGATCATGTCATCTATAAACACACTTTTACTTCCTCCTTTCCAAATTGAATACTTCTTGTTTTTTTCTTGCTTATTTACCCTGGATAGAACCTCCAGCACAAAGCTGAATAGAATAGGTAAGAGGTGTCTTGTTTCTAATCTTAGGGGGAAAGTTTTCCATCTTTCACCACTAAATATGACATTAATTTGGGGGTTTTTGTAGATGCCCTTTATCAGATTGAGGAAATTCATGCTATTCCTAGTTTGAGTGTTTTTTCCCCCATTAAGAAAGGGTGCTGGATTTTGACCAATGCTTTTTCTGTGTCTGTTGAGATGACTGTGCAATTTTTGGCCTTTATTCTAATAATACAGCGTGTCTTATTTTTCACATGTTGAACCAACCTTGCATTCCCGAGATAAATCTCACTTGGTTAACTGTTTATAAAGAGGAAAACCAAGTCCCATGAAGGTTAATAAACTGCCAAAACCTCACAGAAAATCAATGGCAGAGCCACAAACAGACCCTGCATGCCCAGCCAGTGACCTCTGAGCTGGTCCTTGGGGGGAAGTAAGGGGATGCAGTTGAGGGTGGAACATTGTCAGGGATGGGTTAATGAACAGTCCTGTCACCATTATTCAACATTTGTGTTGTGCCTCACGCATTTTGGAGGTGGTTTTCACAAACACTATTTTTCATATCAACTTTGGGCCGATATTCTCACCATTTCACAGGTAAGGTTTGGTAAAGTTCAGTGACTTAAACATCACAAGCTCAGAGGGAGTACCAGGACTTGAATGCAGGTCTTCAGAGCCTAAATCTTGAGTCCTCTGTACTATACTACTTGCCTGCCCTCTGAGTCCCATGATTTCAAAGCCTGTGAAAGTCCTTTTGCTGCCCACTGGTGGACAGCGTCATCAACTGTCAGATTAGAGCCTTACGCTTTTAGCTCATGGCTGTGATCTAAACAGAAAAATCCTCTTAAGTAGGGGAACCATTAAAGTTTTCTTATTCCTTGGGAGTGAATGAATCTTACCATCAATTCTTAGTTACTTCTAATACATTTTTGTTTTATCCTTAGACTTACCATTAAACTGATTGCTCTCTGAGGGGCATAGAAACTTCATGGTTAATGACAGCCACACTGTCCGGTTCAAACTCCAGTTCTGGCATATTCTACCTCTGTGACCTTAGAAAAGTATTTAGCCTCTGGGCATCTTCGTTTCCTAAACTGTGAAATGGGGATAACAACAGCTCTTACCACACAGTGCTATTGTGAGACTGAAATGAGCCAATACATGAGATGCATTTGCCCACACTTGGTGCAGAGTACACACTAAATTTTAGCTTTTGTTGATAATAATGGTTAATTAAGTTCCACTTACTGAGTACCTATGACTGTCAAGCACTGGGTTGGGTGTTTTATGGAAACTAAAACAGGTTTAAGACCCTGGTGCTGGGAAAGATTGAAGGTGGGAGAAGGGGACGACAGAGGATGAGATGGTTGGATGGCATCACTCGTTCAATGGGCATGAGTTTGAGTAAACTCTGGGAGTTGGTGATGGACAGGGAGGCCTGGCGTGCTGCAGTCCATGGGATCGCAAAGAGTCAGACACGACTGAGCAACTGAACTGAACTGAAAACAGGTTTCAAGAAGTAAGCTGTCTAGCCCAAGGTCACATAGCTAGGAAGTGGCAGACCCAGAAGTCCAATACCAAAGCCTCTTACTGACACCATGTTGAACCCTGGAGCGTGGGTTTTGAGCCTAAGGGCACTAGAGAGACAAGGGGGGGACCCTGTGGGAAGTAGATAAGATCAGGGTTGTAATTAAGCTTAGCTGCCAAGCGGAGATTTGGGAGGAAGGGGAAGACAAGAGGAGCCTGTGAGAGAAAACAAGAGGCTTCAGCGAGGTCAGAGGGCAGGACCTGCTGGGGGCTGACATGGAGACGTGGGCAGTCAGGCCTGAAGGCACAGGGACCAAAGGCCCAGTAAGAGACGCCCTGGCAGCCCAGTGTAGAGCCTGGAGAGCTTGTGGGGGGCTGTGAAAGGCCGTCCCCAGGGAGGCAGCCTTGGCTCGGTCTCCCCGTCTCACGGCAGTCAGGTACCATGGTTCAGCCTCTGGGACCCTGTTCATGCTTCCCCAAGAAGTGTTCCTCCCCTTGGAAAAAGGGGAGAGATCAGCCATCCAGACCAGGACCCTCCGGTCAACACAGAAGCCAGGCCCAGAGCTCCCTCAGAAGGCGCAGACCCCAGGGACCCTTACCCCAGCTCTGCATCCATGCCCACAGCCCCCACCAAGTCAAGCTTCTGGACTGGATATCAGTGCGTCCCAGAGCTGAGGTTGGTGAGCCACCTCTCTTGTTCTAAAGATGATCTCAAGCTACGGCCAGCCCTGCACTCTACCACAGGAACCTCAAGGCTGGGGCCAGAGAGCTGGTCTGTCCTCTGTCACTCGTGACTGTGTGGCAGTGGGTGGACCTTCAACCTCTCTGAGCCACCCTGTCCTCAGCTGTGACATGATAACTTCCCCCATCTCACCCACCCCAAGGATCTACGGGGAAACAAAAGAAAGGCAAGAAGTGCGAAGCTGACCGTCCTGCCTCTGAGGGTTGCACCTTGAGTCTGGAGGCCCTGGAGAGTGAAACAAGAGTCAGGAACACTTGGCAGGCCCAATGGCAGGCCCTCTCACCTTAAATATCCAGCAAACATCCAGGGCAGGCCTGTGGGCTCCCTGTGCTTACAAACCACATAGACCCAGCAGCTGGCCGCCTCCTCCCCTTCCTTCCTGCTGCCCCTGTATTCCAGAGCACACACTCCAGCCTGGCAGAGTGCCCTCCTGGCCAAAGTCAACACTGGAGCCAGGCCGAGGACAGCCCTTAGGAGTCAGGCAGACCTGGGGTACCAGCCTTGCCTGAGGCCCTTATTAACCTGTGTGCAGTTACCTGGGAAATGGGGACCACACCAGACACTCAAGCAGGGCTGTGTGCAGACTCTAAGCCCCAAATATAAGGCATGTATGGCCCAAGCTCCATGAAGAACGTGTCTGCCAAGCCATAGGTCATGGCCCAGCCCCCTCCTCTGCCTCACTATGTGACTGGAAGCCACATGAGCACCTCACCAGGTCTGCTCTGGTCTAAATCATCAGCAAAGATTAGTTTCACTGCTTTTTTCCAGGCATCCCTGCAGTTCCCATGGGAGTGGACGTACTGAGCCAGCCCTCAGCAGCCCCCACGCCAACCTCCTCCTAGGGTGACCATAGAG
>SJYQ01096415.1:40918-65002 GCA_006410935.1 Redunca redunca | reverse complement strand
GCTTCTACATCAGGATAGGACATAAAAGTTTCCTTGAAGAAAAGGGACTTCCAGATTATTAATAAAACTACTTCTCTGGAGCCACTGCTCCATCTTACCAGTTGAGGAAACTGAGGCTGAGAGGACCATGACTACCCAGGGCACACGATGAACCAAGGATGAGGCCAAGGCTAGAACCCAGGACCCTGGCTCCAGGTCCGTGCTGCTCTGGCCACGCCACCTAGTAACCCACACCTTGTCAGATCCACCAGCTTGCCCCTCAGTACTAGGCAGGTGTCCAGGCTCACAGCCAGGTCCCAGCCTCTCTGGGCCTCCCAAGCACAGAAGCTCTCCTTAGCCCTTGGGGAGCAGGCTTTCCTGAGGCAGGGTCTGAATCTCAGCAATCAGGAGGACACCTCAGTGTCCTGGAGGATACCTCCAGGCTGCACTGATGAAGGGTAGAAGCAGCCAGGGAGACAGAGGAGCTACCAAAATAGAAGGCAGGGAGGCAAGGCGGAGGGGCCAGCGCTTGAAATTATCACTGACTCTGATACACCTTCTAAGACAGTGAGCTGAGTGTCAGTGTCAGGGAGAAAAAAAAACAATTAGAGAGATTGCATGGGGCCTGGGAGGTAGACTTGTCCTGCCTGTTTCTAATACATTTACGAAATCAAAGACTGCGAGGGCAAGGAAGAGGAGATTGGGGGTGGGGGTGAAGGGCATGCCCAGCATTCGCAACAAGGTTGTGGCTGAGTCTTGCCCTGGGAAAGCAAAGGTGTTGGGCACTTGGAATAAAATCCAAATCTGTATGCATGCCGAGTCCCTGCAGCCTGGGTTTCCAGCCTCCTCTGCTCCCCCTTCCTCCTCATTCTCAGGTCTGAGTCATCTCTTTCTTCACTGCTTTTTTCACAGTCTTAAGTGACAAACTTATTTGGGTGATTCTTCAATCAATTCTTGTCTCCCTCTGGCCTAGACTACAAACTCCAAGAGGGCAGGAGTTGGAATGCTTTGTTCACATCAGGGTCCTCAGTGCTTAAAATATGTTTGATGAAAGAATGAATCAATAAATAGATCATGGCTCTTTCTGACTTCAAAGCCTGCCATGACTCTTCCCTACCTCTGTGGTCTCACCGGTAAGCCCTTTACCCACTACTGCATTTGTGATCTGATCCGTGCTCCTTTCTGGTCTCATCTTCCACGGTGATTCTCTCCATCATGTTACCAGCTCACCCACTACTGGGCTCTGAACAAAATCCCATACTACTTCAGAAGATCCTGCCTCCCCATGCCTTGATAGCTTCAGGCCTAAAATATCCCTCCTACTCACCTTTATCTGGATGACAGGATCCGACTGATTCTTCTACACCCAGCTCAAGTGTCCCCTCCTTCCCCCACGGTGAGACACCTCTCTACAGGTCCTAGGCAGCAGAAGTGGCTCCCTCCTTGGCAGGCAGGCCTTGACTATGGTGTGACAACCAGGATACTACACAGACACATAAGATAAGGATGGGTTTCCATCCAGTTCCACCATAAGATACTAAGCCTGCTGTCAGATAGGAAGCATGACTTACCTACCTCTGTGTCTCAACACCTAGAGTTTAAGCAATGTGGAGTCTCAGGGCCCTTGACCTTTTGTCCAGTCAGTGCTCTTTCCACCACACATTGATCAGCTTCACATCTTTCCATTCCATTTCAACATCCCCACACCCTTCCTTTCTCTCTCCTCTCTCTCTCCTACTCTCTCTCTCCCCACCCTACCCCTTTCTCAAAACCCCCATCATCTGAGAATCTTCTCCTGGCTTCCCTCTTGCCTATCATCCTTCTGATCATTTCTACTCAACAAGGAGGGTCCAGGAGGGAAGCTCAGAGATGCCCAGAGTGCCAGCCTGGTGCCTTTGGGTTCAGGCCAGATCTCAGACCCTTTTATGCCTCATGGCCTCACCTAGAGAAAAGGCTTCACATAGCCTAGTCCAGTACATGAAAATTTTAAAAGCATCACTCAACTCCATCTGTCATGTGCAATGCTTTTTAAAACCGGTACATTTTATATACAAATAAAGATTTCCAGTTCCTCCTGAAAAATTAAAAGATCAAGCCTTTCTGGAGGCATTTTGTAACAAGGCATCAGTGGCGAGGATACAACAGTAGCTTCCTCTTAGAGCCTATGGTCCCTAGTTTGCCACAGACTTTACTCCTCCTTGTTGCCCATCAACCATCTCTTGGCATCACTAATGACCAAAACCTGCCTGGCCCCTTTAGGCATTTAGGTTTGTGGTCTAGAGGAACTTTGGGAGACTTTCTTAGCTCCTAAATCAGAGATCACTCCTCCCACCCATTGCCTCCTCTCTCATTTGTTCCCAGATCCCACATGCACACACAGACTGACTCTGAACCCATTGGGGATGCAGTGGAACCCATACACCCAAGTGCTGAGCCTGTGCGCACGGTGGCTCACTAGGGAGTGTGGGGAAGTAAAGACACGCCCAGGAAGTGGAGGGAGAGAGCATAAACATGGGTGTGCAGACAGATCATTTTCCAAAGTGGCTGCCTATTTTACATTCCATCAGCAATGTAGAAGAGTTCCAATTTTTCCACAGCCTCAAAATGTATTATTTTATCTGGCTTTTTATTATCGCTGTCCTAATGGGTATGAAGTAGTATCTCATCAAGATTCGGTTTGCATTTCCCTAATGACTAAAAATAGTGAACACCCTCATGGCTATTTGTGTATCCTCTTTGGAGAAATGTCCATTTAGATTCTTTGCCTGTTTTTACATTGAATTATCTTATTATTGAGTTGTGAGACTAGACTGTATACTCTTATTACAAGCCTCTTATCAGATAACACAATCCGCAAATATCTTCCCCATTTTGTAAGCTGTCTTTTCACATTTGTGATGGCATCATTTGCAGCACAGCAGTTTTTAATTTTCTTGAAATGTAACTTACCTAATGGAGAGTCACTTATGCTTTTGGTGTCATATCTAAGAAACCATTGCCAAATCAGTCATCATGGAGGTTGCTACCTACTTTCTCTGCTAAAAGTCTTGTAGTTTTAGCTCTTAAATTCTGGTCTTCGACCTACTTTGAATTATTTTTTATATGCAATGTGAGAGAGAGATCCAAATTCATTCTTTTTCATGTGAATATCCAGTTGTCCCATCACCACTTGTTGAAAAGACTTCTCTTTCCCTCTCTTGCTATCTTGGTACCCTAGTTGACAAAAAGGGAAACTATAAGCAAGGTGAAAAGACAGCCTTCAGAATGGGAGAAAATAATAGCAAATACTAACATAGAATTAATCTCAAAAATATACAACCAACTCCTGCAGCTCAATTCCAGAAAAATAAACGACCCAATCAAAAAATGGGCCAAAGAACTAAACAGACATTTCCCCAAAGAAGACATACAGATGGCTAACAAACACATGAAAAGATGCTCAACATCACTCATTATCAGAGAAATACAAATCAAAACCACAATGAGGTACCATTTCACACCAGTCAGAATGGCTGCAATCCAAAAGTCTACAAGCAATTCATGCTGGAGAGGGTGTGGAGAAAAGGGAACCCTCTTACACTGTTGGTGGGAATGCAAACTAGTACAGCCACTATGGAGAACAGTGTGGAGATTCCTTAAAAACCTGGAAAGAGAACTGCCTTATGACCCAGCAATCCCACTGCTGGACATACACACCGAGGAAACCAGAATTGAAAGAGACACATGTACCCCAATGTTCATCACAGCACTGTTTATAATAGCCAGGACATGGAAGCAACCTAGATGTCCATCAGCCAACGAATAGATAAGAAAGCTGTGGTACATATACACAGTGGAGTATTACTCAGCCATTAAAAAGAATACGTTTGAATCAGTTCTAATGAGGTGGATGAAACTGGAGCCTATTATACAGAGTGAAGTAAGCCAGAAAGAAAAACACCAATACAGTATAATATATGGAATTTAGAAAGATGGCAATGATAACCCTGTATGCAAGACAGCAAAAGAGACACAGATGTATAGAACAGTCTTTTGGACTCTGTGGGAGAGGGAGAGGGTGGGATGATTTGGGAGAATGGCATTGAAACATGTACAATATCATATATGAAACTCATCACCAGTCCAGGTTTGATGCAGGATAAAGGATGCTCGGGGCTGGTGCACGGGGATGACCCAGAGGGATGGTACAGGGAGGGAGGTGGGAGGGGGGTTCAGGATGGGGAACACGTGTACACCCGTGGTGGATTCATGTCAATGTACGGCAAAACCAATACAATATTGTAAAGTAATTAGCCTCCAAAAAAAAAGAAAATGGCAACCTTGATTATGGATGTGGGGATGTATTTCTAAACTCTCAGTTCTATCCCATTGATCTGTACGTCTATCTTTGTGCCACTATCACACTTGTTGATTATTGTAGCTCTGCAGTAACTTTTGAAATCAGGAAGTGTGTCCTATGATTTTGTTCTCCTTCAAGATTGCTTTGACAATTTGGGGCCTCTTGACCCAGATGAATTTAGGATCCACTAGAAAATTTCTAGGTCTAGACTCCTTTTTGCCACAGGATGACACAAACCTTTTTTGTTTAAGTCTTTGGATTTTTCAAGAGAAGTCAAAAATTTGGATTTTTTAAAATATCAAATTTCTTGGTTTCAAAGCACAATTCAAGCCAAACAAAGCAATTCTTCCAAGTTAAATCTCAGGCCCACTAGTTTGCAACCCCAGCTGAAATTCCCAGTCCAAAATTTTCAAATGGGGAACCGAGACCCAGGGTAGTAGTGGTGGTGGGTTAGTTGCTAAGTCACGTCTGACTCTTGTGACCTCATGGACCTCACCAAGCTCCTTTGTCTGTGGGATTTCCTAGACAAGAATACTGGATTGGGTTGCCATTTCATTCTCCAGGGGGGTCTTCCCAACCCAGGGATCAAACCCTGTCTCCTGCATTGGAGGCAGAATCTTTACTGACTGAGCTACCCAAGGAGGGAAGGTAAATCTCTCAAGGATATGGAGCAAGTAAGGCATTTGGGGGCTCAGACCTGGAGGTCAAGTTTCAAGATCAGAGCTTCGGGCATCCTCCTCTCCTCAGTTCCTCTCCAAGCAGTGTCTCTGGGAGCACACTTGACACCCAGCTCATGTGGCCAGTGATGTCTTGGGCCAGAAGTACTCCTCCATCCATCCCCACCCGAGGATGCTGGTCTCCTGAGCTGCTGGGGGGCTCCCTTGGTCTCAAGACGGAGTCCAAATCCTGGCATTGCCAATGCTTCCCAAACACTCAGGTGCGATCATATGCTTCACCAGCTCATGGCCCAGAAAGACAGGGTTCCCCTCTCCAATTCTCTCCTGCAACCTGGGGAGTAGACTCTGAGTTGAATAAATTGCCTTCTCCTCCCTGCCACCTCTTTGGGTTTCCGCAACCCCATTTAGGAATGAAGGGGGGAAATAACAACAACGAAACAGTAGTAGCCAGGAAGCCTGCCGTTTCCACAAAGTAATTTGGAGCAGGTAGAGTGAGAGAAGAAAAATTCGCCAGATTGAGAGCCAGGCACATCATGCGGGCCGGAGCATGGGGGCTCGGGGGAGCCCGCCAGCAGCGGTCCTGCTCCTGCAATTAAGATGATAGCATCGGGACCGCCGTAATCCTCGGGGTCGTAAACTGTGTCACAAGGCTCCTCCTCGGCAGGGTGAATCCAGCAGGCAGCTGGTCATAATTTTTCTGAGGCTGCCTTTTTGTCTTTTTTTTATTTTTTTAGGACAGCGATGCCAGCCCTAATTTTACTGCAAGGTGCCAGATTTTCACTTCATACTCTCTGCAAAGATTGATTCACTGGAGTGTAAAAAAAGGAAAAAAAGAAAAAACCACACACACACCACCTTGAGGCGTCCCACATTCTCCCTTCCTGATCATTTCTGAGAAATCAAATCTTACAGCATAGTAATTTTCAGGGATTCTTCTTTAAGTAGTTTTTGTTTTTTTTAAATCACTCATATTAGGATTCATAGAATCCAGGAAAGGAACAGTGAGAAGTGTCCTTGAAGCTTATTGTACCCACTTCACTCACCCACCCACCTACCCACCTACCCCATAACTTTAGAGTTGAAAACACAATAGGCCAAAGAAGAGGAGACTTTCCTGATGCCCACTGTTTGTGGCTGAGTTGGGCTGGGAAGGCACATGTTTATGTGTGCAGGACAAGATCCACCTGAACACCCTTTTAGATTTCATCAGCCTCAGAGCATTTCATTTTATAACATGGGGCAGGGCTTTCCTGGTGGTCCAGAGGTTAAGACTCTGCTTCTAATGCAGGGGATCCCTGGTTGAGGTACTAAGGTCCCACATGCCTTGCAGTATGGCCAAAAAACAATTAAAAAAAAAAAAAAAGCATAATATGGGCAGAAGCTCCAACAGGAGAAGGGACATGTCAGGTCCACGGGGGAGGCGGGTGGCAGCACTCACTGTCACACAGGTTAGTGGAAACCTCATCCAAAGATTGCCCTACTTGACTGGGGTAGGGGGGCCCCCATGGCCTCAGGAGAGGAAGGGGCATAGACAGGGAGAGGAAAGGCTAGTTTGGGGAGGACAGAAGCATCATGGACAACGGACAGGCCAGAACAGCCCAGCAACCTTCCTCTCCTGGATGCACTCCCCAGAAATGGGCCAGCATGCACCTGGTCTACAGAGAGGCGGGTGGACATGTGATCAGCTCTAGGAGGAGTCCCATACTGTGACCCCAGGAAGGTAGCAGGTGGCTCTGGGAGAGAGGAGACAATCCATGGGACCCAAAGATTTCCTGGGGTCTTCCCTGGTGGCTCCTGATTAAAAAAAAAATCTGCCTCCCAATGCAGGAAATGCAGGTTTGATCCCTGAGTTGGGAAGATGCTCTGGAGAAGGAAATAGGGACCCACTCCAGTAATCTTGCCTGGGAAATCTCATGGACAGAGGCGACTGGTGAGCTACAGTCCATGGGGTTGCAGAAGAAGCAGACACGACTCAGCAAGTAAAAAGAACAACAAAAGATTTCCCAAGTGCTGCTGTCCTCATTAGCCCACATTTTATTCTAGAAAAATCCAAAAGATGTGAGCTCTACAGCCACAGGGTTGGGTACAATTCTTCATCCAAGAACCTGTGAAACTCCAGAACCTTGCTGAATGTGAGTTCACAGTGACAAGTAGAAGGAAGCATCCAGTGGAGTGCCACAGGACTCTGTCCTCTACACTCGACTGCTAACAATTTTTATTAGGTTCATACGTGACATGCGTGCATGATAAGTTGCTTCAGTCATGTCTGATTCATTGCAAGCCCACCAGGCTCCTCTGCCCATGGGATTCTCCAGGCAAGAATAGTGGATTGCATAGCCCTGCCCTGCTCCAGGGGGTCTTCCCAACTCAGGGACTGAGCCCTCATCTCTTATGTCTCCTGCTCTGTCAGCTGGGTTCTTTACCACTGGTGCCACCTGTTCATACATGAACAGAGTTCATACATGAACTCTCTGCAAACCCAGTTGGGTAGAAAAGCAAGTGTGAAGGATAACAACTTCAGGATCCCAGACAGGGTTTCAATAAGCATTTATTAAGTGCCTACTCTGTGCAAAATTCTTCTGTCCCCTAGCCTCATGATGACTTTAGCCCGAGGTGACTGAGGAAAGAATACAGTGGGGTCACTGAGGCCAGAAGAGCCCCTGGCGATGCAGCTGCAGGCCAGGGGTTACAGGGACAGAGAAGCCAGAAAGGAACCCCAGAGCTCCATCCACACTGGCACCCAGACCCCTCAGGTGGAGGTCCATACAGGAGAAGGGCAGCAAGGCTGGGAGCAGTTGAGTCAGCAGTAAACTGGCCCCAGCCTCCCTTTCCTATGCGCAACCCCACTACTCCAGCATGATGGCGCAGATGCTCCAGGTACCTGTTGCTAAGAGACAGCCCTGAAGCCAGACCCTTTGTGGCTGCTGACCTGGGGGTGAGAGGGAGGGATGGGCAGGGGACACACCACCACTAGCTGCTGCCCCTCATTTTGCAGGCCTGGTGACCCAGTGGGAAAAGGACACCCAGAAGGTGGCACTCTCCTGGAGGCTGGTCCTGGTCTCAGCCACCACACCCAGATGCTCCTCTTTATCCCTCTAGGTACCAGGCCCCTCTCTCCACCTTACCATTCTGTCCTGAACACCACCGCCCACCTCAGCCTTCAGCTCAGTCTGCCTCCTCAAGGAAGCCTGCAGAAACCCAATACTCTGCTCTCCCTAAATTCAAGTAGCCCTGATTCATCAGGCATGGGTTTTCCCTGTACCTTTTAACCACACTCAGAGATCCCCTACAAGCTTAATGAGTCCTGCCCCGTCCCCTGGCAGTTTTAATCACTCCCTTTTTTTAAGCAACTGGGTCAGATCTTCTCTGTCCACAGGTAAAATGTGAGGCCGTGTGGGCTCTCTCTGTCCAGACTGGGTGCTCTGTAATTTGTTTATTCCATAATAAGCTGTATTCCAAACCCTGAGCTAGGTGCTAGGGACACCCCAGTAAACAAGACACCAGCCCTGACTTTAGAAACTTATCATCTAGTACAGGACAGACACCAGTAAATGACAACCCAGGGGCCATGCTGCGAGAAGGCAAACCCTAGGCCCTGCAGTAGTACCACGTGGCAAGGGCATCTAACTCACAGCAGGGGCATCCAAGAAGGCTTCCTGGAGGAAGGGGCATGCAGTCTGAAACCTAAAGAATTAGCAGGAATTAGCCGTGTGAAAAAAAGGGAAAGAGTGTGTTTTTCCAATAAACAATACCTTTTTTTTTTAAATGTCTTTTTTGCACCGGATACTGGGGATCAGCAGTGAATAAGGCAAACACACTCCTCGCTTTGATGGAGCTTAGAGCCTGATGTGGACACTGATGTAACATGAGTAGTTACAACACTGAATCACAACTGTGTGAGAAGAAAAGGTCAAGGCATTCAAAATGCAAACTAGGAAGACAGGCTGGTCTGAAGATGGAGACAGAAGTCCCTGGGAAGGTCAGTTTAGGCTGAAGTTCAAGGAAAGAGAAGGTAGAGGTCTGCCAGGCATAGGGAAATGCAGCCAGGAAGAACAGAAT
Source organism: Redunca redunca (assembly GCA_006410935.1). Classification (NCBI taxonomy): domain Eukaryota; kingdom Metazoa; phylum Chordata; class Mammalia; order Artiodactyla; family Bovidae; genus Redunca; species Redunca redunca. Next base: position 55,948 of record SJYQ01096415.1, on the reverse strand, counting down.
TATAGGCAAAATGACCTGTGCAAAGGCCCTGAGACAGCAAGGAATTTACTACTTTAATAAATCTGAAAATGAGAACTAAGAGAGTTTTTCCCATTGTGGCAGTGCTTTGGTTACCCTTCATTATTATTGACTACAAATAACATTGTTCAGGGACTTTAGAGGTTCTAATGTTATCACATTTCTTGTACTGTGGCAATGCTTTAGTTATCCTTCATTATTACTGACAGTTAATATTGTTCAGGGACTTAGAGGTTTTAATGTTATCCCATTTCTTTCCCACCTTAGTCATCACAGGTTATGGTGGAACAATCTCCCCATTTCACAGATGATGGAATTGAGGCTCAGAGGTAGAGGCAGGTGCTCAAGTCACAGAGCAGGAAGTGGGTATGAGGATTCAAACCTAGATCCATGGAACCCCAAAGGAACCCCTTTGCTCCCCTCCCCACGGCTCCAGTACGTGCCCAGCACCACATCCTCACTCATTGTAGGTGTGAGGTCGTACAGCTCAAACCCACCACCCGGGTCTATAGCCTCCCCAGACCACAGAGGTTCCTGGCCTCTCATCTCATCTCACCAGCTGTACCCACAGACATGCTTACTGGCCTCAGATTCAAACACTAATTGCCCATAAAGTTTTTCATCTCAACAGATCCCAGCTGTGACCTGGAGGGACATGGGGGCCTTCGGAGAGGAGGTTGTTAAAATGTGGAACTTGGAAATAGCCATCTCCTTCAAAAACAAAAGCGTGTTTTCACTACAGGCATCTCAAGGGCCTCTTGTCTCCTCAGTCACCCGCCAGAGTATGCGTTGCTTGTCAAGTGATTCCATCTTAGTCGACAATTCAATTGGTCCAAATTACATTATGTATGTAAATTTCCATCTGCAAATCAGCGCAGCTTGGACATCACTCTTGTCGGGCTGCTGCTCTGGTCTCCGGCTCCAGAGCCCACCCTCAGCTCAGCCTCTGCCACCCAGGGAGAGATGCTCTGGGGACCAGGAGGTAGACAAGTGTGGGCGTTGCATACCACGAAGTAGAAGTGCCTCCGGGCAGAGGCTGGGGGATAAGCCAGGCTCCAGGTGCAAGCTGGCTTTATACCATCAATTTCCAGTGAGAGCAAAGGGGAAAGCATCTGCGGCAGAGCACCCACCTCTGATTTAAGTCCAGGCAGCGCCAGAGAACACCACACAAGGGCACTCTGCTGCAGGGAGGCTGTCATGTTTCAGAATATGGGTTCTGGAGCTGGACTGGTTGGGTTTAGATCCCAGCTCTGCCACTTGTCTGCTCTCTGACCTTGGGTAGCTTGCCTAAGCTCTCTGAGCCTCACTTTTCTGTAAAATGAAGGCAGAATGGTATCTTCCACAGAGGTTAAGTCAGGAGACCCTATGGACCATCTGCTGTCGCCATCAGCGCCTTCATCGGGCTAGAGTATTGTGCATGTTAAGCGTTAGCGTGAATCTGCTAAACTCAATAGGGCACAAGCTACAGATGCCCCCCAGTGGGCAGGGGTGCCCCAGGCTTTGTGGAGCTGGGCAGTGGGGAGTCTTAGACCATGGGAAAAAGGGAAGGCAGATCTGCAGGGGAATCAGAGGTAGAATCAGTCAACTTTAACTTCCCTTTCAGCCCCGAGACCCTCTGATTTCTTGATTCCTGGACACTTGGGAATTAAAGAAGGCACTCTGACAAGCCAAGGACTGCAGGATTCCAGTCGAAGGAGACGGCATACCCTGGGCAAGTCCCTTGCTCTCTCTGGACCAGAAAATGAGAGGCTTGGGAAACGTGGTCACAGGCCCTCTGGGCACAGCCACCTCCCAGCATTCTTGGCTCTCCTTGGCCGAGGCACAAGCAGTCCTGGGCTGCACTGGCCGCCTCCACCCAGGCCCCAGTGAGGACCAGGCAGCACACGCATGGGAAAGGGGCCCGAGTTCAGGCCTCAGTGGGAGATGGGGTCTTCATGTCTGGCTGTGAGTTGTGCTGAGGTGTTGGTGAGAATTCCAATCAAGGTCAACCCCTGGAAGCTTTTCTTTATGCTTCTGCCCCTTGACTCCACTGGTTCTCCCAACCCTTCCTTCCAACCCTATTTTCTGGGCTCTCAGCACTACACTAACCTCCCAGCCCTGCGTCTTTCTACAGATCCATGGTCCTTCCACCTTGTGTGCCCTTCCCTACCTTCCTTACCTGGAAGATGCTCATTCACTCTCTCATTCAATGCTGCTGCTGCTGCTAAGTCGCTTCAGTTGTGTCCGACTCTGTGCGACCCCATAGACGGCAGCCCACCAGGCTCCCCCGTCTCCAGGCAAGAATACTGAAGTGGGTTTCCATTTCATTCAATGAGCGTCTATCAAATATATTATCCCGTGGGCCAGGCACTGTTCTAGGTGGTGAGAATTCAAGGGTTGCTAAGACACGGTCCCCAACCTCCCTGGGGACACAGATACATAAATGGTTAAATGTTAAGTGCAGTGCAGGAGATAATCACAGCACCATTCAGGCCTCACTTGATTATCACCTCCTCTAGAATTCCCTGCTCGCATCAGACAGCCAGGGGCCTTCCTGTGTGACCCCATAACACCCTAAATGAGCTTCAAGCATGCTCTTGTCGGGCTTCCCATGTGTCTCAGTGGTAAAGAATCTGCCTGCAAAGCAGGAGGTGCATTTCCATCCCTGGGTTGGAAGATCCGCTGGAGGAGGAAATGGCAACCCACACCAGTATTCTTGCCTGGGAAATCCCATGGACAGAAGAGCCTAGCAGGCTATGGTCTATGGGATCACAAAGAGGCGGACATGCTTAGTGACTAAACACCCACAACAGGGCTCTTATTGCCCATTTCATTGTGGATACTTTTATACAGAAGCAGAAACAAAGGTATATTCATTTCAATATCCCCAAGACCAAGCACAGGACCTGGTACTTGTCAGGATGGGTTGAATAAATCAGTGAGTGAATGAATGAAGGCAGACCACTTTCAGCTTGTTCTCCTGTGGCTATTTCTATTTGCACACACACTCGTGTGTATGTGTGTTTCTGTTACACTGACCATCTTTGTGGACTTACTACCTACCTGTTGGGTGTGGGGCCTCTCACCAGGTCCTGGGGCAAGTGGACAAATGGACTGGGACGTGGCTCCTGACTGCAGACGGCCTGTGTGGCAGGGCAGATGGGCCCATAAACACATGGCCGCATCCAGTAGGGGCTGCCCCAACCTGTGCAAATGTGCGTTTCCACTTGAGCCATGCGGTTTCACTCTTATCCCCCAAAAGATAATTGGAAACGTGCCTGGTGAGTCCATTGAACCCAGTCATCTGAGAGTGATTTTGATGATATGACAATCTAGCCTTGAGCAAAAAAGAAATGAGGGAGAAAAAGGGAACTTCTGTTGGTGGAGTTGAAAGCTTGCGTGCAGCCCAGGGAAGCAGGAACGATGGTTGAGAAAGTGGTGGGGGCAGAAGACAGGGAACGGGCCATGGCATCTGCTTGACCAAACAGTGCTGGGACCTGGAAGGGACCTGGAAGGTGGCTGTGAAATTGGAGCAAGTTGAAGAATAAGAGGTGCCTGCCGGGGGAGGCAAAACCAACTCAGAGGCAGTGCTGGCAGTGTCCTGCAGGCTGGGCCCCAAGGGTGAGGGGCACTCCCTCCTTGCCCACTCACTCCTCTCACCCCCACCTTCTCCACCCGGTGTCACCTCCCAGAGGTGCACAGGCTAAAGAAAGGCCTGGGTCTCCACCAGGCAGCAGGTGGACAGGAAGTGGCATTTGGCAGCTCCCTGATCAGGGGTGAGAACACTGCCGCTTCCCCAAATTGGTTTTCCGACAGTAAATTATAATTGCTCTAAGTGTTCTAGAACTCGGGGATGGAGATTAATTACGGCTCCGTATCCTATGGCGCCCTGAACTTTAAGCACAGCGTGACATGCAGGTTGTTAATAAGAAGGAGGATCTGGGAGGACTTTGCTGATGAGCAAATAAGAAAAGGAAAACAATTTGAACTGGCTTCTGTACCTACCAAGGGGGACCCTTTGGGCCTGGAAGTATGCTTCCCATCTTTCCAGCCTGGCCACAAATTGTGTTTATGATGGTCAGAGACACGAAGTGGCTCCTAGGACATGGGGACTGATGGTTGGTCTCCAGTCCCCCTGGCCAGGATGGATCCGGCTCCCAGGGCGGCCAGTCTCTACAGGGCTCATGAGACCAGCAGTCACAACTCACGTGTCAGCCAAGTTAGGAAGGGAAAGTAACCAAGCAGGCCTGCAGACAGGGGACACGGCGGGGAGAGGTGGATGCTGGGAGCTGAGGAGCCCATTAGCTCAGGGGCAACCTCACGCCAACTCCAGCCCGCCACTGTTACCTGGGAAAGCTGGGTCTTTACGAGCAGAATTACAGGTTTCTATATAAATCTTTCTCTTTTTATAGTTGGAAGCTTATTAACATTTTAACGTACTTGACAAGGCCAAATAAAACATATCCATGCTGGACTCTGGTCCATGAGCCACCATCTTGAAATCTCTACCTCAGCAACCGGTTACCTCCCTCTGGCGAATAGGAGATCTGGGCCTCTCTCTTCCTGGAGGGAGGAGAGCTTTCCAACCATCTGCCTCCTGGTTTTTTCCCTCCCACTGTGCTTCTCTCCACAACCCTTGCCACAGGCACCGTCCTCATCTTCTCCTCTGTATCCTATCTCCTTATTAAACTTTGAGCCCCTTGATTAGCATGGATTATGCACCCCTGAATCCCGAGCAACTAAGGAAAGGCCCCAAAAGAACGCGCTCAAACAGTGATTGCTGAATGAATGATAAACATCAGGAAGTTTATTTATTTTTTTTAATTTATTTATTTATTTTAATTTTTATTTTAACTTTAGTTTACTTTACAATACTGTATTGGTTTTGCCAAATATTGACATGAATTCACCACGAGTGTACATGCGTTCCCAAACATGAATCCCCTCCCACCTCCTACCCCATAACATCTCTCTGGGGAGAATGGCACTGAAACATGTATACTATCATGTAAGAAACGAATCGCCAGTCTATGTCCGATGCAGGATGCAGGATACTTGGGGCTGGTGCATGGAGAGGACATCAGGAACTTTAAAACCTCTCTGATTTTGCCCTTTCTCTTCCTCTAACTCAACAGTCCCTAATTCAGAACTAGACACATTCATATACTCCAAACTTCTGTCCCCTCCGTTCCCTTCACCACATCTACAGCTTCCAAAACATATCAACACCAAGGAGGGTTAGAAATAGAAGGGACATAGAGTCTGTGGCAGCCATGGTTCAGAGGCGGGAAGCAAAGTCTGGCAGGAAGAAAGGATTTTCACAAGGCCAGACCATGGTCTGAGCTGAACCTTCAGTCTAGAGTGGGGCAGGGTGATGTGGACGCCCCTGACATGTCCATCCTGGGCCCTCCTGCCCTCCTGCCCTCCCTGCCTCTCCAAGGGCACTGCCTATGCTCTGGACACCAACCCTCCCTCCTGCATCCAATCTGGGGACAGGCCTGAAGCAGTCCCGGTAGCCCAGATCCCACTTCCTCAGCAGAAGACCTGAGAGCCACCATCACCCCACCATGCACTCGGCTCGAGATGCACCAGGAAAGCCATTTATGTAATATAAAGCAGAAATTACTATTTAGAATATGAAGTTAATGGATCTTATTAAAATGTCCTTTGGAGCCAGGTTTTATGGTCGTTCTATCTCTGCTGTTGGGCCCACTTGGGGGACTCTGATGCTTGTAGCCCAGTGCTTGGCTGAGGCCAGGGTTGTGACCCGCCCCACTCGAGGGCCACTGCTTGCTGACATGGTGATAGTCAGGCTGCCATCTGGATACAAGACAGAGATTCAAGGAAAGAGCACTTTTGTGCTGAGTGCTAACTGGCTTTCCTTCTTCCCTCCTTCTTCAAGGTGCAAACCCAGGGGAAAATGGATGCAGGCGAGTATAGAGGTCAAGAATGTGGGCTTTGGAGTAAGACGACCTGGATTAGAGTTCAGGCTCTGGTGTTCACTAATGTGTGACCTTGTACCAGCCTTTTTATCTCTCTCTGCTTTGGCTTCCTTCACTACAAAATGGGGATATGTGAGAAGAATATAAACCAATCAAGTTCCAGGTACTCATTGAAAGATCTCCCATACTTTAGATCATTTAATCCTCATGGACATCACCAGATGGCCAACACCAAAATCAGATTGATTGTAGCCTTTGCAGCCAAAGATGGAAAACCTCTGTACAGTCAGCAAAAACAAGACTGGGAGCTGACTCTGGCTCAGATCATGAACCGCTTATTGTCAAATTCAGACTTAAGTTGAAGAAAGTGGGGAAAACCACTATACCACTCAGGTGTGACCTAAATCAGACCCCTTATGATTATACAGTGGAAGTGAGAAATAGATTTAAGGGAGTAGATCTGATAGACAGAGTGCCTGATGAACGATGGACAGAGGTTTGTGACATTGTATAGGAGACAGGGATCAAGACCATCCCCAAAAAAAGAAATGCAAAAAAGCAAAATGGTAGTCTGAGGAGGCCTTAAAAATAGCTGTGAAAAGCTACAGAAGCAAAAAGCAAAAGAAAAAAGCAAAGATATCCCATTTGATTGCAGAGTTCCAAAGAATAGCAAGAAGAGATAAGAAAGCCTTCCTCGGGGATCAATGCAGAGAAATAGAGGAAAACAACAGAATGGGAAAGACTAGAGATCTCTTCAAGAAAATTAGAGATACCAAGGGAACATTTCATGCAAAGATGGGCTCAATAAAGCACAGAAGTGGTATGGACCTAACTGAAGCAGAAGATATTAAGAAGAGGTGGCAAGAATACACAGAGGAAGTGTACAAAAAAGATCATCATGACCCGGATAATCACGAAGGTGAGATCACTTATCTAGAGCTAGATATCCTGAAATGTGAAGTCAAGTGGGCCTTAGGAAGCATCACTATGAACAAAACTAATGGAGATGATGGAATTCCAGTTGAGCTATTTCAAATCCTAAAAGATGATGCTGTGAAAGTGCTGCACTCAATATGTCAGCAAATTTGGAAAACTCAGCAGTGGCCGTAGGACTGGAAAAGGTCAGTTTTTATTCCAATCCCAAAGAAAGGCAATGCCAAAGAATGTTCAAACTACCACACAATTGCACTCATCTCACATGCTAGTAAAGTAATGCTCCAAATTCTCCAAGCCAGGCTTCAGCAGTACGTGAACCGTGAACTTCCAGATGTTCAAGCTGGTTTTAGAAAAGGCAGAAGAACCAGAGATCAAATTGCCAACATCCTCTGATCATCGAAAAAGCAAGAGAGTTCCAGAAAAACATCTACTTCTGCTTTATTGACTATGCCAAAGCCTTTGACTGTGTGGATCACAATAAACTGTGGAAAATTCTGAAAGAGATGGGAATACCAGACCACCTGACCTGCCTCTTGAGAAACCTATATGCAGGCCAGGAAGTTAGAACTGGACATGGAACAACACACTGGTTCCAAATCAGGAAAGGAGTACATCAAGGCTGTATATTGTCACCCTGCTTATTTAACTTATGTGCAGAGTACATCATGAGGAACACTGGGCTGGAAGAAGCACAAGCTAGAATCAAGATTGCTGGGAGAAATATCAATAACCTCAGATATGCAGATGACACCATCTTTATGGCAGAAAGTGAAGAATTAAAGAACTTCTTGATGAAAGTGAAAGAGGGGAGTGAAAAAGTTGGCTTAAAGCTCAACATTCAGGAAACGAAGATCATGGCATCTGGTCCCATCACTTCATGGCAAATAGATGGGGAAACAGTGTCAGACTTTATTTTTGAGGGTTCCAAAATCACTGCAGATGGTGATTGCAACCATGAAATTAAAAGACACTTACTCCTTGGAAGAAAAGTTTATGACCAACCTAGACAGCATATTAAAAAGCAGAGATATTACTTTTTCCACAAAGGTCCATCTAGTCAAGGTTATGGTTTTTTCCATTGGTCATATATGGATGTGAGAGTTGGACTATAAAGAAAGCTGAGCACCAAAGAATTGATGCTTTTGAACTGTGGTGTTGGAAAAGACTCTTGAGTTTCTTGGACTGCAAGGAGATTCAACCAGTCACTTCTAAAGGAGATCAGTCCTGGGTGTTCATTGGAAGGACTGATATTGAAGCTGAAACTCCAATACTTTGGCCACCTGATGTGAAGATATAACTCATTTGAAAAGACCCCGATGCTGGGAACAATTGAGGGCAGGAAGAGAAAGGGACGACAGAGGATGAGATGCTTGGATGGCATCACCAACTCAATGGACATGAGTTTGGGTGGACTCTGGCAGTTGGTGATGGACAGGGAGGCCTGGCGTGCTGCAGTTCATGGGATTGCAAGGCGTTGGACATGACTGAGCAACTGAACTGAACTGAATCCTCATAAGAACTTTTTCATTCTCCTCTTTCACTTTCATCAAGAGGCTCTTTAGTTCTTCTTCACTTTCTGCCATGAGGGTGGGTCATCTGCATATCTGAGGTTATTGATATTTCTCCCAGAAATCTTGATTCTAGCTTGTGCTTCTTCCAGCCCAGCATTTCACATGATGTACTCTGCACATAAGTTAAATAAGCAGGGTGACAACATACAGCCTTGACGTACTCCTTTCCTGATTAGGAACCAGTCTGTTGTTCCACGTTCAGTTCTGACTTTTTGATCTACATAGAGATTTCACTTCATGCATTGGAGAAGGAAATGGCAACCCACTCCAGTGTTCTTGCCTGGAGAATCCCAGGGACGGGGGCCTGGTGGGCTACCACCTATGGGGTCACACAGAGTCCAACACGACTGAAGCGACTGAAGCAGCAGCAGCAGCAGAGATTTCTCAGGAGGCAGGTAAGGTGGTCTGGTATTCCAATCTCTTGAAGAATTTTCCATAGTTTGTTGTGATCCACACAGTCAAAGGCTTTGGCATAGTCAATAAAGCAGAAGTAGATGTTTTTCTGGAACTCTCTTGCTTTTTCAAAGACCCAACGGATGTTGGCAATTTGATCAACTGGCGATGATAAATCAACCTTACCTTAATAAAAGTTGTTTAAAAAGAATAATAAATAACAAGTGGAATCCATAGCATGTGCCTTTTGAATTTGGCTTTTTTAAATTCAAGATAAAGCATCCACCATGGTGCATGTGTCAGTGTTTCACTCTTCCCTTGCTGAGCAGCATTTCATTGGGTGAATGTAACACAGCTTATCCATTCACTTGTTGGAAGACCTTTGGGTTGTTTTTACTTGTAACTATTACAATTGAGGCTGTTTGTACATTTGTGTATAAGTCTCTATATGAGCATAAGTTTTCATTTTTCTTGGGTGAATACACAGGAGTAGAACAGCTGGGTCATAAGGTTCATGCATGTTTGACTTTGTAAGAAACTGCCAAATTATGTTCCGGATCCGGTGTTCTATTTTTCCTTCCTACATGATAGGTCTTTTGCTCTGCATCCTCGCCAGCATGTAACATTGTCAATATTTTTATTTTAGGCATTCTAATAGGTGTGTGGTGGGACCTCATAGTACATCTTACGTTTTCAGCTTTGAAGAGCTTGACTTTCTATATCAGCACAGAAAGCTCCTTTTTTCTTTTTTCTTTCTGCAGCTGCATCCTACTTCCTTTGGTGTATATATCCTTACAGACATTCACTAAAATTTATTTAACTGATCCCTTTCTGATTGATATTTGGGTGTCTCCAATCTTTGTATTTCAGTTATTTAAGCCACAAACTCTCAACCACCATATTTAACTGCCTTTGCAAGTATCAAATGCTCTAGGCATGTACATCCCATGTTTTTCAGCAAAGGATTCTTCCCTGGTGGCTCAGACTGTAAAACGTCTGCCTGCAGTGCAGGAGACCTGGGTTTGATCCCTGGATCGGGAAGATCCCTTGGAGAAGGAAATGGCCACCCACTCCAGTATTGTTGCCTGAAGAATGCTATGGACAGATGAGCCTGGGTGGGCTGCAGTCCATGAGTCACAAAGAGCCAGACACGACTGAGTGACTATGACACAAGCCGCACACTCTCAACCAGCCTATTTAACTGCCTTTGCAAGTATCAGATGTCCTGGGCATATACGTCCCATGTCTTTCAGAAAGGATTCTATGAGTGATTCTTTTGATTATAAGCGAAAGGGACCTAAATCTATCTTACTTTGAAACAGGTGGAAGTGATTGGATCACAGATGGCAGGACTGAGCAATCAAACGCAGGAACAGTGGGGTCAGGACCCTCAGAACCAGCTGGCACCCGGTCTTTCTCCACCTCCCCTGTTTGTCCTTGCTTGTGTCTGGCTCTTTCCCCCTCTCTTCACTGGACAGCAAGCATGGCCACCGGCAACCTCCCCCATGCTGTGGGGGAACCGCTCACTGCTCTTTGCCAGATCGAAATCAAAGGTGTCAGAGAAGGGTTCTGGTCCATTTGGGGAGGAGGTTCCCTTTAAACACCACCTTGGCCATCTCAGGTAGGCAAGATAGCTCCTGATAGTCCCTCCTGTGTGTGCAAAGGTTGGAAAATGAATCCCAAGATTCAGAGATTTCTCCTCTCTTGGGATTGACCATATCGGATTCATTCCTATATCTCCCAACACAAATAGCCACGCTCAGCACACATTACATGCTAAAGGCATGAGGCTCATTCAGAACAAGATATGTGTCAATCAATCACACTTTCTAGTAAATTGCCTCTTATTTCTTCACATGCTGGGGAACCCACCATTTAAAATAATACCGTTAAATTCCTCTACGAAGCTGGCTTTCTTCACCTAAATGCTCACAGCAGGATTTGCTTAAAGTGGGGCATGCCTGTAATCTCAGTTCCTGGGGGAAACCTTTGATTTTCCTGACAACCCACTGAGATAGGCGAGGATGTTACGAGGGCAAATGGTTAATGGATGTGAAAGCTTTCTGTGACCTGTAAGTGGTACAGAAATGTAGGACCTCACCATGACTATTATGATTATCCTTATTTCATCTCTTCTTTGAAGAGCTTTACACTGTAATTTTGGAAGTGGAATTGGAGACACCTCTCCAACAGTTCAACCTCATACTTCTCCTCTAAGTCTCAGTCCGGGTCTCAGAGCATTTCCCAGCAGCCTACTGCTTCTATTAAATGCAACATAAAGAGGTTTCCACAGCCAGAGGCCTCCCTGGATGGGAATAAATCGAGTCACTGAGGCACGTTGAACCGTCTCTAAACTACCCTATACCCGCTCTCTCTAGCCCCAATTTGGGGATTTGGTTTCACAGTCTTCCCAGAGCACCCAGCTCTATGCCAAGCCCTGTGCTGGATGCTGGAGGCCCAGGCAGCCCCCAGCCTGGGGGAGGCAGTGTGTCCCTCGAACTGTGTTTCTAGGAGGTGAAGAGAGACACAGAGGTCCCCAGAATGGAGAACTGGGAAGGTGATTTGGGAAGAGTGGGCTTCCCTGGTGATTCAGACAGTAAAGAATCTGCCTGCCAATGCAGGAGACCCAGGTTCAATCCCTGGGTCAGGAAAATCTCCTGGAGAAGGAAATGGCTATCCACTCCAATATTCTTGCCTGGAAAATTCCATGAATGGAAGAGCATGGTGGACTACAAAGAGCTGCAGAGTTGGACATGACTGAGCAACTAATTTTTTTGTGGGGGGTGGGGCTGGGCAAGAAGGTGGGGAAGAGCTCCAGCTCTGACCTTGACAGAGAGATGAGATGGATTTTAACGATACCACTCACCCTGGTAACCTCAATCCTTCCCCAGCTGCCCCTCTAATCCTAGGGCCCCTGCAGCTGCATAGGAGTCTCTGTATTAATAGTCCATCCCCAGAGTTCTTCCTCTCCTTCTCTACATTTTCCCCTCCTTTTCTCCAGATTCCTTCTCAGTACTTTTCCCTTGCTTTAAAGTCCACCTCCATTCCCACCAGTCCCCTGTGCTCAGCTTTACAAAGAACCCCACCAGCATCCCCTTCGCTCCCTTGCTCTGTGGGGCCAGAGAAAAATGGATGTAGCTCCCAGAGTCTTGGTCATAAATAAGTTTCTATGGAGGCTCGATCATTTTTACTGCCCTTCTGTGAGCACCCTGTCGTTCCTCTCCATTTCAGATATTGGCAAGCTTGGAACTCACGGCCCTCTAACTAGATACATCTCATTAGAGACCTGCCAACGGCTGTGCACCTTTGCTCTGTGAAGCTTCTCTGGCCAATTATCTCACCCCATCATAACTTTTGGCAGACACCGCCAAAATGTCAGTGTAGGTTGCTTCTTTATTATTAACTAGGAGTCTCTCAGGACCTCACAATGCCTATTCTTCCTTCTTCCTCATTCCCATGAGGCAGCACATCTCTGGGGATCCTAGAAACCATGGCTGAGACTGGGCAATGATGTTGAGGACCATCCTGAGCCCCAGCGCCCAGAAAGAGGTTGAAGGGCTCTAACACACTGGAGCAAACGCCACCCTGCAGTCAAGAGGCTCTGTGATATTTATGGTGCATAGAAATGTTGATGAGTGGGCAATAGCGATTAAAAGGAAATGAATTCTACCGAAGGGGTGATATATCACAATGGTTAATAAACACAGACTGCCTGAAGTCAGTGAACTCAATGGAAAATATACAGGTCACTAGGACCTTGAGGAAGTACAGACAAAGCAAGGTGTGGAATTGCTGCAGACTGTTTATATCCTCACCATCTCAAGAGGGAGGTGAGCTGAGAACCTGCTGGAGCTTGACCGAATGAAGCACGGGTTCCCACAGAGGCTGGTCTGTTCATGAGCCCCTCTCTGTCTTAGAAGGGAGTAACAGAAAGAGAAAAGCAATGTGTATTAATAAGTGTGGTTTTTGGAACTTGGATGTGGACCAACACATGATCTAATAAAGTTCCACGGTAGGAGCTTGGGAGAGGTCTATGCTAGGGACAAAAAGGCCCCCGGGTCTGTGCTAGGGAAAAAGGGGGAGCATTTGAGAGCTTTGTCAGTTTAAATGAGGTCTTTTCCCTCAAGACAGCATGATTTCTCCAACTGGCTTGGGGTGAAATCAGCCTAAATTATGTCATGTGACCACATGTCTGCATGGTCCTACCCATTCTATTGATGGGCACTGTTGCCTGAAAGAACTTTGGCCCAAGTGATGCTTGTCAGTCAGTTTGGTTGTTGAGCACTTGTATCAGTTTGATACCAAGATTCTTTACCTACCTGATTGATCTAGAAAGTTGGGCCCTTCTGGAGGGGAGTAGTTAGAATAAAACAAGGAATTAAGGGACTTCTCTGGCAGTCTAGTGGTTAAGACTTTGCCTTCCCAGTGCTGGGGGTGAGGGTTTGATCCCTGGTCAAAGAGCTATGATCTCATGTGCCTTGTGGCCAAAAACCTGAAACAACAAACAAACAACAAAACAGAAGTAATATTGTAATAAATTAAGTAAAGTCTTCAAGAATCGTCCACATAAAAAGTCTTTATTCGCTAAGTCGTGTCCAACACTTGCAACCCCATGGACTGTAACCCTCCAGGCTCCTCTGTCCAGGGACTTCTCCAGGCAAGAATACTGGAGTGGATTGTCATTTCCTTCTTCAGGAGACCTTCCCAACCCAGGAATCAAACCCAGGTCTCCTGCACTGCAGGCAGATTCTTTACCAACTTAACTACAGGGGAAGCCCCCAAAAAGATAACAAGTAGTCAATAAACAGAATCAATTACTCCCTCAAATCTTAGTTACTGAGAATCTACTATTGCCAGCACCATTCTAGGGGCTATGAATACAGCAGTGAGCAAAACTGGCCCCTCCCCACCAAATCTCTGACTTCATGGTGTTTATAACCTAGTTCTCTGAATATTTTCTGAAAATCAGATGATCCTGTGTGTGGTTAAAACTGAAAGATGTTTCTTCCGTAAATCTGTCCTCTTCCCCTTGCTTTCTCAACTACAGAAGGCTCTATACAATAAAAACAACTAAACCTTAATGTGCGGTTCAGAGAGAAAAAGAAATATGTTTCAGTTTAAGTGGGAACATTAAGCAAATCCACTCAAAATTTCATAGTCAAGAACTGAACAGCAGTCTCTATGTTAAGTATAAACAAGATTAAAATAATCAGTAAGGCAACCATGCAAACATTGTTCAGGGGAAAAAGAAAGGGAAAGGAAGAAGCAGGTAAAGAATCCAGTCTGGGGGGAAAAAAAAAACCCAAATAATAGAAGAACTTGTCTCCATTACAATAAACCTTAAGTAAATAAATGAATGTACCAAAATAGGAAGATAAAGCACAGATGATGAAACAGAAAAACTTTCACTTGCAGCCAAAATGAAGAGATGGGCACTAAATTTACCTTATCACCTGAAACAAGCAAGAAAATGGACAAAATATTTGAAACAACAGTTCTCAAGATGAGGACTGGCCACAAAGAATGGTGATCCCTTAGAGATGGGAAACAAAAGAGATAAGCCTTACAATTGTCTCAGCGTGTGGCCTGGGGCTTCTAAGCATCAAATGTGCAGGTGATCATGCAGGGTAGGAAGGGTTCCCATCCCCACAGGAACGGACAGAATCCACAGGCAAGAGACAGAGCCTTTAACCCTTTCTTCAGGAAGTGGAGCAACCTGGCCCAACACTAAATGTTGCTCCGGTCAGACTTAGCAAAGCTTAAAAGCAAACATGAAAAGATTAAGTTTTTAAGGAATGTAAGCACATTCTAGAACAAAGCTCAGTATATATATNGTGTATATATATATATATATATATATATACACACATATATACATGTGTGTGTATATATATATGTGTGTGTGTGTGTGTGTGCAAACTATATACGAAATATATATACATATGTATGTAAGTATGTACGTGTGCCAAGTTGCTCCAGTCATGTCCAACTCTTTGCGCCCCTATGGACAGTAGCCTGCCAGGCTCCTCTGTCCATGGGATTCTCCAGGCAAGAATACTGGAGTGGGTTGCTATGCCCTCCTCCAGGGGATCTTCCTGACCCAGGAATTGAACCTGAGTCTCTTAACATCTCCTGAACTGGCAGGCAGATTCTTTACCACCATGCCACCTGGGAAGCCCATATGTATATGT
>SJYQ01096415.1:28759-40839 GCA_006410935.1 Redunca redunca | reverse complement strand
CCTAGAGATGAAAATTGCAACGTCTAAAATGAAAAGTAAACCAGATGAGATTAACAGTCAATAAACCATCATAGAAAAATAATATTCATAAGCTTTGAATAAAGCAATAGAAACTATCTAAAATTAAATATAAAGAAATAAAATTTAAAGATCAAAGTCTGCCTAAGTGTGGTCATGTATGGATGTGAGAGTTGGACTGTGAAGAAAGCTGAGCACCGAAGAACTGATGCTTTTGAACTGTGGTGTTGGAGAAGACTCTGAGTTGGACTGTGAAGAAAGCTGAGCACCGAAGAACTGATGCTTTTGAACTGTGGTGTTGGAGAAGACTCTTGAGAGTCCCTTGGACTGCAAGGAGGTCCAACCAGTCCATTCTAAAAGAAATCAGTCTTGGGTGTTCATTGGAAGGACTGATGCTGAAGGTGAAACTCCTATACTTTGGCCACCTCATGCAAAGAGTTGACTCATTGGAAAAGACCCTGATGCTGGGAGGGATTGGGGGCAGGAGGAGAAGGGGACGACAGAGGATGAGATGGCTGGATGGCATCACTGACTCGATGGACATGAATTTGAGTAAACTCCGGGAGTTGGTGATGGACAGGGAGGCCTGGCGTGCTGCAATTCATGGGGTCGCAAAGAGTCGGACACAACTGAGCGACTGAACTGAACTGAACTGAAGTGTGGGACAATCTCAAGTAACCTAAATAGATGTGTAACTGGAGTCATAAGGAAATAGCAGGACAATATCTGAAAGAAATAATGGTTGAAACTTTTCCAAATTTGATAAAAACTGTAAACACAAAGACCCAAGAAGTTCAACAAAGCCTAAGCACCAAAAAACACGAAGAACAATACACTAAGCCATTCAATCAAAAGATTGCTTTAAACTGGTGATAAAGAGGAATTCTAAAAGCAGCCAGAGGCAGGACAAAGATGCATCATGTTTAGAGAAATACAGATAACAACATATTTCTTATCAGAACGAATGGGAAACAAAAGACAAGGAGCAAGATCTTTATTTTTTTTAATTGGAATATAATTAATTGCTTTACAATGTTGTGTTAGCTTCTGCTGTAAACAGCACAAATCAGCCATATGTATATATATATTCCCTCCCATTTGATCTTCCCCCCACCCTCCCCGATCCCACCCTTTTAGGTCATCACAGAGTACCAAGCTGAGCCCCATGTACTACACAGCAGCTTCCCACTGGCTATCTGCTTTACACGTGGTAGTGTATATATGCCAATGCAGTCTCTGTTTGTCCTGCCCTCTCCTTCCTCTGCCATGTCTGCAAGTCCATTCTCGACATCTGTATCTCCATCCCTGCCCTGCAAAAATGTTCATCAGCACCATTTGCCTACATTCCACATACATGTTTTAATATATTAATATGACACTTGTTTTCCTTTCTGACTCACATCACTCTGTATGACAGACTTTCAGTCCATCCACATCTCTACAAATAACCCAATATTATTCCTTTTTATGGTTGACTGATATTCCATTGTGTATATGTACCACATCTTTATCCATGCATTTGTCGATGGATATCTAGACTGCTTCCATGTCCTGGCTTTTGTAAACAGTGCTGCCATGAACACTGTTAAAGTACTGAAAGAAAAACCCTGCCAGCCTGTAACGCCATACCCAGCAAAACTAGTCTTCCAAAAGGAAGGCAAAGGAAAGGTTTTTTCAGACAAGTAAAAGCTGAATGGATTCATCACAACTAATCACACAAAATATGGGAAAGGAAAGCATTCAATCAGAAAAGAAATGATACCATAAGGAAATAGAAATCTACACAACAAAGAAATAAAGAGTGCTGGAAAGGATCACTATGTGAATAATCATAAAAGTGTTTTCTTATTATTTAAATCTATTTATAAGACCATAGGCCATTTAAAACAATTCTAACCACAATGCATCTAAGGGAATATAACACATATAGAAGTAAAATGTAGAGGAACAATAGCTCCAAGGCCTGGAGAGGAGAAAGAGTATATTGTTTTAAGATTCTTACACCATCTATGAAGTGATAAAATATCAACTAATCGTGGACTGTGGAAAGTTGAAGATGTGTATTACATTCCCTAAAAGCAAGACTAAAATAACTAAATAAAGAGGTACAGTTAATAATTCAAGAAGGAGGTAAAAAGAACACCAAGGGGTGCAAGGAAAGTTTGGGGGTGGAGTGTATATTCACTATGGTGATTTCTGTTAATGCTCTTATGGTGAATTCATATGCCCAAACTTACCAAACTATCACTTAAAATATTTACAGCTTGTTGTATGTCCATCATATTGCTGTCAAACTGTTTTAAAAAGCTCTAGAACAATAGAGAAGTTACAGAGCCAATGAAACAAAAGAAGAACCGCCATAATGCAATTACAGAACTAATAAATTAATCATAAAATGAAGAACAGAATTAATGCAGAGGAAAATTAATTCCTGATATTAAGTAAAGAGTTGTAGATGTGCTGCCAAGCAGTACAACTCCAGGGAGCTTCCGTGTCTTAGTCAGTGATGTGAATGGGGCCCCCTGGAGTCCTGCAGCCATAGCCCTTGCCACCCCATGCCACCCTTCTGCTTGAGATGATAGAGTGAATGCTCAGGAAAAATACAAGAAGATCAAAGAATATAATGAGATTTTAGCGGACTTAGAGAACAAATCTGTGTTAGAATAACTGATGCTTTCTTAGTGGAAAGCATCATAAATGAAATAAAAATGTAATAACGCAAATAAAAAATTACTAAAAAGAGAAATTATGAAAGCACACTGTTCCCAAGGACTTTTCTGTAGGAGGCAGGTAGATAATACCAAAACATCAACATCCAGACATAACCTGGCAATCTGTTGAACTTTAAGGACAAAGAAAGAATGTTTCACACATCCAGGTAGAAAAAAATTTAAGTCATCAGTAAGCTATATAAGACAGACTGACCTCAGAATCTTTGGTAGCAATACATAATTCCAGAAGTAAATGGAGGAATATATTCAAAATTCTGATGTAAAGAAAATATAAGCCAAAAGTATTACATCCAGTCAAGATGTCATTCAAGAATTAGGAGCACAGGAAGATATTTCCAACTAGCAAAGAAATGAAAGAATTTCAGAACTCTTGATTCCTTGTTGAAAAGCTATTTGATTTTGAAATCTAGCCAGTAGTGATAGAAACCCAGTGGTGGAGACTTATTATTAGCTCCCAATATCTACTTCTTCACCATCTTGGTCATAAGAATCTTGATATTTCCCTGAAGACATTTCACCCACCTACAAGACTATGTCCCCTAGCCTTCCTTGCTGCCAGTTATGGTCAAGTCACAAAGTTGAACCAATAACATATAATCAAATGTGATGTGTGCAGCTTTCAGGAAGTCTAATTAAAGGGAAGGAAGACATCTATGTTCCGCCTTCATCCACCCTGCTGCCTAAAAGAGTGATGTGATGGGTAAAGTCCTGGCAACAATCTTAAACCATGAGGACAAAGACTGAACCGAACGATGATAGAGAAATCATCTGGAAAGAACTTGGCTGCCTAATAAATTTGTGGATCTGCCAAATCATCTCTGGACTGCTGCTTCAGGTTTATTTTATATGAAAAAAAAAAGTAAACTTTCATTTTGTTTAAACCATCATTTGTTGTTGTTGTTTTGTGGTTGTTGTATGAAGTAGAACCAAATTCTCATATACAAGTTAACTAAGAGATATATCTACATAAAGAACTTAGATATGGAGAAGCTATGGTTTTACATATAGAGTTCATTAGATTTATTTCTGAGACTTAAAAACTGGTATAATTATGCCTACAGAATAGAATAAAAATGTTGTAAAGCTTAAAATCTTTTGTTTAAAAGTAATAGAACTAACAACATCAGGCAGTGAGAAAAGGGAGGTAAGGAAAGTGGGAGAGTGCACATCCCTTCACCCCTTTCAGCAGGAAATCAATCAATACTGTGTAAATTTAAAAGATGTCATTTCTAAACTTACTCCCACCTCCTAATGCTTTTTATAATCCCTCAGAGGAGATCTGTTAGAAAATAGTATCTCTTATGCTGAAGAAATATTTGTCTAAATGGAGCAATTCCTTTCATTTCACTTTAGATTCTTTTTTGTCTTTTAAACTAAAATAAAATTAAATTTAATACTTTTATTAAAAATGAGCTTGTGTGGTATATGATTCCACCTTTTTATTTCTGTCTATATAGACTTCCATCAAGATATCTCTTGATTTCTAGGGGTTACCTTTGGGGGGGTTATTTATTTTTTCCTTAAATAGTTTTCTTAAGTTCTTGAATTCTTTATAATGAGCATGTATTATTACTTTTTTTAAACATCAATGAATTGATAGTGTACTTTCTGTTGTAGTCACGTAATAATTATCAAGGGCATCCCTTCAAGTCAGTGATTGATATCCTATAACACAGATATACACTAATTTGTTCAAACATTTCCTGATATATGAACATTCAAGATTTTTTTATACATCTCACCCCACCTTCTCACATCATTTTTCTGTAGTCTCATTTTCCCAAACTGGGGGCTCTGATTAAAATAATATGCATATTTTAAACCTTAATAGTGAAAAGATTATGCCCTGATTACATTCCCACCACTTGTGAGAGTGCCCATTTTCCCTCTCCAGTATTGGATACTTTCAATTTGTGTCAATTTGCTATAAAAATTGGCCTTTCATTATTTTCATTTTCATCTCCTGGATTCTTTGTTAGGGAAAGCCCTTTTTTCCCCCTATGTTATTGGTTATTTGTGGCTTTTTCTTGTTCATTTATCTATCATGTTATTTGTCTTTTTCTTATCCACTTGTAAAAAGCTCCTTTTAGATAAAGGCTATTAATTTTTCATAAAACATCTTGTAAATCTTTTCTTCCAACATTTATCATATGTCTTTTGTTTGTGGGATCTATTTCCAGACATGTATGCTTAATTTTTATGTGGCATATATCACTTTTACCATAGCACTGAGGTCATTTTTTTAAATGCTCAAAACAAAACAAAAGCAATGCTTCTGCCCATTGCATCACTCCCAGCTCCCACTCTCAGCCTTTGAAATCCAAGTTCCTCCAGGGCAGCTTACAAAGCTCTCCATGAGGGTCCTATGTTCTGGTCTGGTGGGTCTGCCCCCTCATTCTTAGAAGACTGTGTCCTTCATAAGCACAACTGCTCTTAGTTACTGTCTCATACAGCTCAAGGAGCCTCCTGTCTCTAAAGTACTCCTCTGCTGTTCCCCACTCTTAGCCAAAGCCCAATTTCCTCCAAGACTCTCTCCTCGTCTAGGGAGGTTCCCCTGAATTTCCCGTCCCCGTCCACCAGCCTAGAGAACTCTCTTCTGGGATACTGTCACGCCCTGAGCCCAGTCAGTGTCCATTTACTGCACACCTGGATGCCACCTGGATGCCACCTGCCAGCCCCCGTGTTGACTGACCAGGGCTTAGGCCTTACGTTTGGTTGTTGTTGTTGAGTTGCTCAGTTCAGTTCAGTTCAGTTCAGTCGCTCAGTCGTGTCCAACTCTTGGCGACCTCATGAATCGCAGCACGCCAGGCCTCCCTGTCCATCACCATCTCCCGGAGTTCACTCAGACTCACGTCCATTGAGTCAGTGATGCCATCCAGCCATCTCATCCTCTGTCGTCCCCTTCTCCTCCTGCCCCCAATCCTTCCCAGCATCAGAGTCTTTTCCAATGAGTCAGCTCTTCGCATGAGGTGGCCAAAGTACTGGAGTTTCAGCTTCAGCATCATTCCTTCCAAAGAAATCCCAGTGCTGATCTCCTTTAGAATGGACTGGTTGGATCTCCTTGCAGTCCAAGGGACTCTCAAGAGTCTTCTCCAACACTACAGTTCAAAAGCATCAATTCTTCCGTGCTCAGCCTTCTTCACAATCCAACTCTCACATCCATACATGACCACTGGAAAAACCATAGCCTTGACTAGATGGAACTTTGTTAGCAAAGTAATGTCTCTGTTTTTCAAATATGCTATCTAGGTTGGTCATAACTTTCCTTTCAAGGAGTGAGCATCTTTTAATTTCATGGCTACAATCACCATCTGCAGTGATTTTGGAGCCCCAAAAAATAAGGTCTGAGACTGTTTCCACTGTTTCCCCATCTATTTCCCATGAAGTGATGGGACCAGATGCCATGATCTTCGTTTTCTGAATGTTGAGTTTTAAGCCAACTTTTTCACTCTCCTCTTTCACTTTCATCAAGAGGCTTTTAGTTCCTCT
Source organism: Redunca redunca (assembly GCA_006410935.1). Lineage (NCBI taxonomy): Eukaryota > Metazoa > Chordata > Mammalia > Artiodactyla > Bovidae > Redunca > Redunca redunca. Next base: position 34,600 of record SJYQ01096415.1, on the reverse strand, counting down.
TCACTTTCAGCTGTGCCCAACTTTTCGAGAGCCCATAGACCGTAGCTGGCCAGGCTCCTGTCCATGGGGTTTCCCAGGCAAGAATACAGGAATCCTTCTCCAGTGGATCTTCTTGACCCAGGGCTCAAACCTGCCTCTCCTTCATTGGCAGGAGGATTCTTTACAGCTGAGCCACCAAGGAAGCCCTAGACCTTATATGCCGCTACTTATTTTTATTGATAACATCACTTGTGATCTGAGCATGTATCTACTGCCCTCATTAGAATATGTTTTAAATATCCATTTGTAGTTATGTCTCCTAGACCTCCAGCTTCCTGAAGGCAGAATTATGTCTTATTCATCTTTGTGTCTTCCACTCCCGCCCAGTGAAATGAATGGATGAATGAACGGAGAAACGTCCCCAGAGGCTTGTCAACATAAGAGGGTCTGGATAGGCCCAGAAGAGGGCAAAGTTTCAGACAAGATTATGCCTAAAAATGAGTGACAAATAGAGCTGGTATCTGGAAAAGCCTTCCTTAGTGCTGAATAAGCACTAACTTCTTGATTTGGGTCCTTAAACCGTATTTATGAAAATGTTGTTTTTAGGAAAAGTACATTATTTAGCAGTAAAGGGGCTTTTGTCTCTAACAACTGAAAAACAAAATGGCAGGATATAACACAGACAAAGGGATCAAGCAAGTAAGATGCTGACATTCTGGGGAACTGAGGTGAAGAATATTTGGGAATTCTCTGTACTAGTCTTGCAAATGTTCGGTAAAGTCTGAATTCTATATCAAAATCAAAAGTAAAAAAATAAAGTTTCTTTTTCATGAAAAATAAAAATTTTAAAAGCCCTTCTTTTTCCTTCTCAGCATCTCCACTTTCAAATATTCTATCACAAAAATGAATGAAATTAAGCAAAATGAAGCGCAAACAGACCATTACTTTTCTTCCTAGCGTCACACACACTTGTTCTAAGCATTGCAATTTTCCAAATCACTCAAATCTATCACATCCTTGCAATCCCTGAAGACCGCTGTGAGGGGATGATGTAACCATTTTACAGAGGAGAAGACTGAACCTGGGAGAGCCAAGAACATGGCTTAAATCTTGAGATCTGAGATAATAAATCACAGGCTTAGTTCTGGAAAGCGCTCCAAGATACATTTTTTTGTCCCACACGATGCCTTCAGATTGATAAGGTACTAAATCTCAAAGGGCCATCTCATCACAGCTAACCCATTTTCTGATTTGTTATTTCAAGTACCTTGGGATGCGAGACATCAGCAATCAGGTACGCTCCAAATCAGCAGCAAATAGTTCTGTCTCTGAACTTTTAGCAGTTGGCCAAATGTCTCCCAGTCTGGCCACCTCAATATAAATTGTGCTAAAATATTATTTTATGAATATACAGGATCCAATAACAAATAGTGTCTTTTTGTGAAATTAATTTCAATTTAGCCTTAACTAATACTAAATTGCTATGGAATTACATATTACATACACATTACTACAGAAAGAAGTTCATCATGATTAATGTTATTACAGTGAACACCAAAGGAATTAATAATGATTTGCAGTTATTATAAAGTGGTACTGGTGTAGGAAAAAAAAGGTTAAGTCTAATTAAATTCTGGCAACCACTTTAGGGCTCTATAGCAATGAGGATGCTGGGGTTTGTGTTAATTAATTCTATATGAAAGGTTGCTGAAGTGTTTTAATATAATTCAAAGAGCCATGATTTTACTACCGGTGCGTGTTTCGATTTTTTTTCCCCACAGTGACCTCTTGGCATGGGTCAGGTGTTAAATTCTTGGGAACCACCGGGTGTTAGGAGGCTATGGGTTTCTTCTCCTGATCTCAGGTAGCCATGCCTGGTGGTGAGACCAATGACTCTGGGAAATGGCACGCACTGGAAAATGGGTGACCTTTCTTGGCAAATGGCTCATGGGTTTCCTGAGTATCTTTCTGGGTAAAATGCAGCTCCATGCTTGCCCCTACACACGGGTGGCATGGGTTGCCTGGACATTCTGGAAGGGTCCTACCTTCCCCAAAACAGGACTCGGGTAACCCAGTGCCTGATCTACTATTATGAATAGAAGTCTGCATAGTGAGTTCTGGGTTTGGGAGAATCTGACGATTCCATTTCCTCACGGTCCTGTGGCTTATTTCCTTCGTAATTTGGGGCAAGTCATTTAAATTCTGAGTCTGAATTTCCTCAGACTTCACAGTATTGTTTTCAGGATTAAATCAGAATATGAATAAGAAGGAGAGGTGGGAAAATCTGAAAGCTAAACAATTAAGGAGCTTATTCACAACCCTCCCCTGGGTGATGTTCCTCTGACACTTGTCTAATTCCTACACCTAGCCTTCCAAGCTCTGCAAAGAGGGGAATGAACCTTAAATTTAAATATTGTTCCTGTCTCATGCCACACAGAAATATTTAATCTTACATTTCAGATAGTGATGTTCGGTGAGAACTTGTTTTCATTAAAATAGATGTTAAATCACAACTTTTGAAATTAATCAGTGAACAGAAGTTAGTATCCCTGATTGTCTCGTGTATGCAAACCAAGGGCATAACTCAATGTTTGGTATAGAATAAAAGTTCAAATGACATTAATTCAAATAAATAAGTTTTGAATTGAAAGAAAGGATGGATGATGGATGGGTGGGCATCCTGATTTCTCTTACTCAATATAGACAGCATCTGTGATCATTCAGTCCTGATTTCAGTGCTCACTCTCCCAGTGTTGTGCGCACTGGCGGGAGCAGGTCAGGCTTTGGCAGATCTGTCTTCAACATTCCTGCTCCTGATCACTGTTCTGGCACCTCAGTGCCTCCCAGCACCCAGCAACTCCTCACCCTCCAATTTCCATTTCTAATGCCTGCTTTGGAGATGGTCCGTAAGCGCACATCTCCATCCACAATGATCTCCCCCTCCTCTGGGTCCGTAGAAATTGAAAGGTTTAGCCCAGAGGGTCTCAAATTTAAGAGAGATGAGAATTGCCTGGAGTGCTTGTTAAAATACAAATTGTTGGGCCCCACCCTCAGAATTTTGGTTGAGGCTTGCAAATTTGCATTTTAACAAATTCCCAGGTGATGCTGTTGCTGTTGGTCCAGGGACCACACTTTGAGAAGCTCAGGTTGAGTCCATCAGTCCTATAGAACTTACCACAACATTTCCTTAAAAAAAAAAAAAAGGTTATTTTGAGTCAGGAGTTTGTTGAACACTGACATGGTACCTCCTTTCTGCCTTCTTGCAGGGAATCCAAGATGGTAGCATTACCAGTACCCTTACCTTCCAGAAGAGGAAGCTGGCTCTTGGGGAAGGAGCGGCACAATGGAGGTTGTGAGGTCCAGATCGTCTCCCGCGACCCTGGGCTGGCAGTCAGGCTGGAAAGGCAATTGTCGCAAAAAAGCCATGTGTTTCTTTTGGAAACAGACTCATACAGTGAAATACACATGCCGGGAGCTCCACAGTGTCTCCCAAGTAGTGGGTGGGCACTGACGGTTGATTGATTAAGGGTCAGTATGGAAGGGACCCCGGGAAGAAGAGTCTAGCCTGGGTCACCTGACCTGTCTGTGACCCTTGGCAAGTCAATTAACCTCTCCAGGCTTCTCAGGTCATCTTGCCCAAAGTTCTCATCCTCTTCCCCCCTCTAACTTCCATGCACCTGCAAGTCTGAGTCTGCAGTGCCCAGAGTGTCTGAGAACCCAGTGAAGTGGGCTTTCCTGGTTGTTTCATGCCCTCCACACCACCCAGAACAGTGGGACAGAGGACTAGGGCTGCCACTGTGGCCCCTTGCCAGCCCTCAGCACCCAGGGCATCTAAGTGATCCTCCTGTGGTCTTTTAGGGCCAAGGAGGAAGTTACCAGAAGCCAGAAATGCAGACAACCAGTTCCTGATGAAAAGGAAACCTATTGTGTGGAAGTTATTTAAAAAAAAAAAAAAGCCACTGTGACTCCCCCAGTGAAGGCCACATTTCAGGGCTGTGTCATCAGCCCTGAATCCATTCTGAATCCATTAGCAGCCTGAGTGCTGGCACTAAGGCCCCCAGACTCCTTGGAACCTCGAAAGTGATTCCCTGTGGAGCTGACTCAGCCCTTTACCCTCTCAGAGGTAGAGAAATTGGATTCCAAGCCACAGAGGATGGCAGGTCGGCATCCAGAAGGCTGGAGAGACTAAGGGCTTCTGCCAAAGATAAGGACAGCCCAGAGTTCCTGGCTACAGCAAGAGTGGGACAGAGGAGAGAGAGGGAGGGGGGAAGGGAGGGAGCAGGAGCTGGGGGCAGAGATAGAGGGATGGAGGAAGAGAGGGGGCAGGGAGGGAGAAGCAAGAATTGCTTGATTTCCAACAGCTCCACAGCAGGTACTGTGCACACAGTGTCATTAATTCTAACAACAAGTTTTCAAGGTCGGTATTATTATCCCCATTTTACAGTTGTCATAACTGAGGCTCAGACCATGGAATGACTTATGTAGCTCGGGCAAGATACAGCATGAATCCAGATTCAGATGTTTCAAATCTTGAAGGCCAAGCCCGTTTCACTGCCCTACACAGTGCTTTGGGGTTGGCTGCCAAGAAGGCTAGGGGAGAGAGGAGAGAGAGGCACTCTGGTAAGTGGTGGTGGAAGGTGCCTCCCAGACACCGAGTTAAGACTCACCAGACCCAAGCCCAGGAATACCTGGTCCCTATAGCGAAAGATAATCAACAGACTTTACAAAGTCTCCTGTGGCTGCTGGGGTGAAGGACAGATATGCTGTGTGCCCACTAGGCTCACGGCTAACCCACCAGTAGTAAAATTGCCATAGGCTCAGGGACACTGGTGGACCACTCTCATCTTCCTAACAAGTGCAAATGCACACAGACCTCTAATGGAAAAGTCCCTGCTCTCTGGGAAGCCTGGCTGATTCTCCAGCTCCCCAAGTTGACCCCCATGGTGCAGGTAGCCCTGCTAGTTAGTCTAGTCCTTGGACCCATCTTCAACTATTCATACCTATAATGAAGTGTGATAATTTTCTCACCTGACTATGCGCGTCCTAGAGGGAGGATTCTCTCTTTCTCAGCTCCACATCCTCTTTACCCCTGGGCTGATGAGCACAAGATGTAACAGAAAGAGATTAGATCACAGCTGTCCAGTAGAATTTTCTGCACCGTCCAATGTGGCAGCCACTAGCCACGTGTGGCAAGCGGGCATTTGATACCTTATGTTGCTAGCACAAATGAGGAAGTGGCCTTTTCATTTTGCTTTATTTCAAATAATTTACATTCAAATAGCTCTAGGATTATACGCTCCATAAATAAATGTTGGGTAGAAGAGAAAGTGGAAAAGAAAGAGAAAAGGGAGGAGAAGAAAAGGAAGAAGATGATGAGGATGAAGAAAATGCATCCAGAACAAGAAAGGAGGGTAGGAGGGAAAGAAGGAAGGAGGCGGTGGGGGAAGGAGGAGAAAATGTTGATTACGACTCCTATCAGACAGTATCAAGGAAGCTGCAGGTGTCTGGCTGACATCTCAGCACTTAACCAGTTTGCCTTAGAGTAAAGGAGAAGCATAGGCCAGCCTTGCCACCCAAAGCTCTCTTTACCCTTGGTTAAGCTCCTGACAAAGCCTAAATTTCCGGATTTGAAAGAACATCCAGTACTGATCATCCTCCAAAGCCTCAAAACTTAGAACCATAAACTCTAGAGTGTCAGACAGAAAGGGCCCTCGGATCTCAGCTGGCCCACCTTCCTTGCTGCCCAGAGAGGAGTTGAACCCAAAGGCAGGCGAGAGAAGGGACTGAGAGTTGAGACCTGCCTGATGTCAGGTGCGGACCTACACACTCCTGCTCCGCCCCCACACCCCTCCCCCACCTCCC
>SJYQ01096415.1:0-28680 GCA_006410935.1 Redunca redunca | reverse complement strand
CACCCCTCCCCCACCTCCCTCCCTCCTTCTGCCTCCATCTCCACATTAGCAATATATTTCCAGGACACTCTAATGAAGTACATCTTGAGTCTCCTTTTCACGGCTAATGAGGAGACAACAAGAATTTGACTAATACCAGTACAATTACTGGAGCAGTGAAGCAAGGGCCTCTGATTAGACGTGATAATTTGCAAGGCTGGGCTCTTCACATTAAGTTTGCAAACAGTTTAAAAATCACTTCCTCTATTTATCCAGCTAATCCCTGTTTAATGACTCCAGACCCAAGAAAAAGAAAGGGGAAATGTCTCTTTAAAAATTAATAAATAAATTAATTAAAACACTAACAATCCCAGCCTTATTTGCCCAGACAGGAGAGATGGCAGGAGTGTGACTCAACTGCCATCTTGTCAGACTCAGCCAAGATTTCATAGCTCCGAAGGACTTGTCTACCCTCGAAACCTTGGTCCTTGCATTCCCTGCAGCTGCTAACCCAGCCTAGGCTCCCCCTCATAGGATGGCTTGTCCAGCAGAGAAAGGTCACGTCCCTGGTGATTGCGTCTAATGGCCTGATTTGGGGACTTCTTTGGCAGCCACCAGTTTCCAAATACCGTTGAAAGGATGGACACCGGTGGAATTCCACGGCAGCAGAGGCCTCTTTGTAATCTTACCAAAGTGTGGTCCTGGGCCCAGCGGCAGGGGCATCACCTGCAAGCTTGTTACAAATGCAGAACCTTGGGCCCCATCCAGACCTGCCACTTGGAATCTGCCTTTTGCCAGGCTCCCAGATGACATGTGTGCACACTGACATATGAGGAGCACTGCTTTATGACATATCATTTGCCTGACTGGAAGGGTGACCCAGAGCCACGTGGCTTTGTGGATTTCCATACTGTTGATTCTGCGAATACTGTGGTTGTCAGGGTGCATTCCGCAGAGATTTATAGCAAGGATTATGCAAAAAAGAAACGTGCATTTGGGAGATGCTAGGTTAAACTAAATTGAAATTACTTGTTTACTGCACATTTTACAGCATCTTTATAATACAAGTAAGCGTGCTGATGCCCAGGGGGTCTGTTTGCAATGTTTTTCAAACTCGGTTGAGGATAGAACCCCTCCTGGTGAGTGTGGAGCACCGCAGTTTTCAAGAGCAACTAGAGACAGAGGAACATTGTGTAAGACGTGTGTGGTTCTCTGATCCCAGCCACAGGGCTTCTCCTCTGCAACAAAGGTAACATCCAGGAAAGGAAAGCAAGGGCCTCTGTGGCTCTATCCAAAAACTTCTTTCTCCCATCAGTTGCTTCCAGCACTCTCGTGCTCAAGCAGAAAAACCCGCCCCAAGTATCAAATAGTTAAGACCATCAAATCCAGGCTTTCGGACAAGGCAAAGGATCAGAGAGTGGGAGCTGGAGGATACGAGCCTCCTTTCTATAATAATTCGCCTTAGAGATGATGGCATCCATACTCTTTCTCCTCCAGTTCTTGTTGAACTAAGAACTATTACTATGGTCTGTGAGTTTCCCATTGTGTCAAGAGCATTCTGAGCTTAGTCCATCAAAACTCCACGAGACCCTGTAAGTGGCCACTCTCACAGACTCATTTCACAGATGAAGAAACTGAAGCCCACTCAGGTTATCTGGCTTATTTAAGCCAAGCCAGCCAGGATTCATAGCCAAGCTGATCCACCAAATCCTGTGCAGAGGGTACGCAAAGTTAGGTAAGGAAGTCCTAATCAACACACAAGCAACCTGCACACTCAAGTACATGACCCTAGCCTCCAAACACTTCTATGCAAAGTTAAACTCAGGCTTGCATTCATATGCAAGTATGCTGCTGCTGCTGCTAAGTCCCTTCAGTCGTGTCCGACTCTGTGCGACCCCATAGACGGCAGCCCACCAGGCTCCCCCATCCCTGGGATTCTCCGGGCAAGAACACCGGAGTGTGTATATGCAAGTATACATCTACATATATAGGACAACACTGTAGTGAGATTTCTTGTGCCTGAGAAACTCGGAAATCACAGAACTGGGAAGAACTTGGTACAGTTCTTGGTACAGTTTCCAAGAACTTGGTACAATTTCATCTCCTCCTCATAATGCCCTGAGAGTAAAACAAAGCAGGCCTTATAGCTCCACTTTATGGGTGGGCAAGCTGAGACCAGAAGGAGGAAGGGATTTCTCTAAGAGCTCATGTTTGCTAGAAGTAACCCAGCAGGAATTTGGTGTGCTCTTAAGTTTCCCTGGGGCCTGAACCCACACCCAGACCACCAGCAGAGGTGGCTGCCTGCCACAGGCTGTTCCCTGCCTCCAAGTGCCAAAGGAATTTCCAGGCCACTCAGGACCTGTGGATCTTACAAACTGCATCTCTTTGGAGAACACAAAAGGCTCAACATCAAGCTATCATGGGGTAAAGGCTGTAGGTCTATGTGCTTGAGCCTTGACTGCCATACACAAACACACACACACGTGTGTGTGTGTAAACACATGTGCACACGTGCACATATACAAGACACATATTACACACAAACATATACAGAATATGTACACACACACGCACAATACATATATGTACACAATACACACATGCCCACACACACTATGCACAACACACACACACACACACGGACATATGTACAGACATGCATGCACACACACACACAGTATACAAATGCACACACATATATGCACTATACATGATCCATGCATGCATATATTGATACATATATGCAATGCACTTGTATACACATACGTGCACATATACGTGTGTGCAGACATGCATGCACACACATACGCACCATATGCATATAGACACATAGTTCACGCATGCACACTGAGATAAAATACATACACGCACAGTTAACCCTTGTGTTTTACACTGATGAGGATCCCAGCAACAAAGCTGCCAGCTTTGCCCAGATTTCATGCACAAGCCCCTTTGCTAGTGGAGGCCGCCATAGCCAATGAACACTAATGGGAATAGGGTCTCCTGACACATGGACGAGCACTGAGAGAAGGCAAGAAACGGTCTTCTTGAAGGAAGCCAAGAGGAAGCTTGGGAGGGGAGGCGCATAGACACTGCCAGGTCAGGAAGGTGCTGGATGGGGCAAGATGGGGCCTGGACAGAGGCCCCGACTACCAGTCCTGGGACCTGGAATCCACCCCAGTTCTGCTGCAGTTGGACTGTGTGACCTTTCCCCTTCTCCCTCCTGCCTCCCTCTGTCCATCTGTGCAATGACTCTGTTGTTTAGTGGCGAACTTCTGTGAGACTGACATTAAGCCAGGTAAGTGGGCAGAGGAGGCACCAAGAACTTGAAGCCTAGGAGTGCAGAGGAGAGAAGTCCTACCGGGGAGCCCCCACGGACATGTGGGGGAGCATCAGGTACCTAGTAGTGACCAAAGGATGCTTCCCCTCCAGGAGCTGATGGTGCATAGCTGTGTGACCTTGACCAAGTCCCCACCCCTCTCTAGGCTCCATCTGGTTCTTGAAGATGTGGGATCAGGGAACTCTATCTTCCCCAGCAGTGTGACATCACCAAGAGGAAGAATTCTAGACCCAGACTGCTCAGGGTTCAAATCCCAGACTTCATCACTTTTAGTTATCCCTTTGGATGCGTTACTTGATTTCTCAGTTCCTTAGATTCCTCCCTTGCAAAGCGTGAACAGTAATACTGCCCACTTGGGAAGAAGGAGAGACAGGACACAGGAGACCATAGCCTTAGCTGGGCTATACAGGAAAGGGAAGACTTGCCCACCTTTGGTTGGGGTCCTGGAAAACAATTTTAAAAAGCCCAGCCGGAGAATCAGCTCACTGTTTGTAGGCATCTGGATTTTAAAACTCAAAAGCCTGAATTATGACTCAACTCCTCCTACCGGAGGACCCTGCAGGTCTCCATGTTACCTGTGTGGCTGTATCTCCAGGTAACACTGTTCAGTGGAAAAAAAACAGGGTGCAAATCAAGGCACACAGAATGCTTCTGCTGGAGTAAGAAATGGAGGAGATCCAAACGTAGCCATGTAGCTGCTTATTTTGCAAATAGAAACACGGGTTAATAAACAACAAACAGGGGCTGGGGGGAGTTTATTTACTGGGGACCCCGAGGGCATGTTCAGAAGCAGAGGGTTGGAGGTGTGTACCTTTTCATTCAGTAATCACTTTGGAGTGGTATTCAAAAACATTCAAAAATAAAATGAAACAAGGCTCAAGGTACCTTAGAGTAGGAAAAGAGTTTGGGAGACTAGCCTGAACCAGCCAGCTTTTCTAAGCCAGGTGGACAAGCAGACAGACAGAAAAACAGCCCGAAGGCCGCCAAAGTCCCCGAGGGCTGAGGACTGGGCCAGCCAGGCAGCCAGCACCGTCCCCTGCCCATCTCACCCCCCACCCCAGCCAGCCCCAGCCCAGCAGGCAGCCCCGCACCCTCTCACCCACACCCCTGCTGGCAGGAAGCATTCCACTCCCAGATTCTTCCCGGAATGAATGCTTTCTCCAAACTCATTGCAAAACATCCTGGCTGGAGCTGCAAACGGGAATCCAGACGCACCCCCCGGGAGAGAGGTAACCCATTTCCTGAGGACATTCTGGCCTGGTGCATGAAAGGGCCTGCAGCAGGAGAGGGCAGAGCAGGCCAGGCTGCCATTTGCAGCTGAGTCCCACTGGGGACATGCTAAGGCCACACGCTAAGGAGTCTGGACGGGATCGTCCACCCAGTTTCAGGCAGTATTGGGTGTTGGAGGGGTTTTCCCAACCCCCATTCCATATTCACTCCTTGGAGCTTGCGCAGCTGAGACCTCTCTCTCTGAACAGCTTTGGGGGCTGTGCAGGGCTTGCTGAGGGAGAAAAGAGAAGATACCCCCTCTGGTAAGTTCCTTCAACCCCTACACCCATACCCTAAGGATGGGAGGCAGGGTGTCACACAGCAGAGCCTAAGCTAGTGTCAGGGGTCTGAAATCATCACACTGCCTCCATCATCAAATCATCACCATCTCATCATCATCAACATACCCATCGTCATCATCACCCACCGTTTTCACCATCCTCATCACTATCTCCATCAGTAACATTATCCTCACCTCCTTCCAAGTCTCTCATCCTCTCCATATGCCTTTGCTAATCAACCTTCTATCTGGCATGGATGTTCTTCCTAAATCACAGATAAAATCATGATCATCAATGGTTTGTAACTGCTCACTGTCCTCAGAAAAATTCCAAGTACCTTAGCACTTGTCCATTCACAGTCTGACTCCAGCGTAGTATGCCAGCCCCGCCTCTACCAAGCCCACCCTGTACCCCAGCAATGCAAAGCTCAGCCCCACCACTTATGTGAGCGTACCACACCTTTCTGTCTCAATACTTGTGCTTCCCTCAGCCTGAAAACCACATTCCCTTCTCTGACTCCTGATCCTAAGAACCTTTCAAATTCCCACCTCTAGGAAGAAAGGATCAGCCTCCCCACCTGGGTCCAATCCCTGGTCCTAGCTCCCACCTGAGTATCCAGTCCCCTGACAATTCTAAGATTGTGGTTGCCTCCCTCCCAGACAGTGAGTCCCTGTGGCCCACAACTGCATTTCTCTCCTCGGTATCAGCCTTGTCACAGTTCCATCTCAGCAGTGGCCTGGGACTGGGCAGGAACCTGCAGGAAGTTTGAGAAAGAGGGGATAGGTAAGAGAGTTGGCAAAAATGCGCACAAGAGAAATGAGGAAGGAATTCTAACTGTGTCTGTAACACACCCAGAGCTCAGCCCAGGTCCAAATCNTCTGTTCTCATACTTACCAAGTGACCTACTAATTATAATTTGCCTTCCTGCTGGAATCATCTAGCAGAAAAGAGTACGCTGAACTAAGGGATGAGGCTATTCTACTCAACATGACAACCGTAGCTCTTTTTGTAAATTTATTATTCGATATTCTTGTTTGCCAAAAATAGAAGAGGATGTAATGTCCACATTAGATGGAGAAGTCTGAGAACATTCACACTAACAACAACAACAAAAAAGATGAAGGCAGTAAAAAGATGAGTATGCATCGACTAAACTGCCTTCAAATGCCTGGAAAGCTACTAGTGAGCAAGGTTTACATTTGCTTTCTCAGCTTTAAGGTGCACATCAGGACAGATTTAAACTGAAGTAGTTGTTCAGTTCAGTTCAGTTGCTCAGTCATGTCTGACTCTTTGCAACCCCATGAATCGCAGCACGCCAGGGCTCCCTGTCCAACTATTAAATGCTAAACAGCTGTGTAGTGAGCTGCCCATGACTGGAGGTATGCAAGAAGAGGCCGGGCAAACCTTGGTGGGAATGTTGCAGAGAACTGTCATTCTTGAGCCTTTCCTCTTCCTTTTAATTACTAACACATTCACTCAGTCACGAAGCACTAAATGACGGTTAAATCTGTCTGTCCCCGTCTATCCCCAGACACGACCCTGAGTCAAGTCACCGTTTCCTTCTTCCTAGATGAAACAGCAGCTCTAAGATGATCCCATGCATCCAGGCTGGTCTTCTCCCTTTCATCTTTTCCAGCTGTGATCTTCCTAAAGCAGGAATAAGCTCATTCGATTCACCTACCACAACCCCACCCCCAGGTCCCCACTGCCCTTGGTGTAGAATCAAATTTCCATAGCATGGGGATTTGCCTGGTGGTCCAATGGTGAAGACTTGGCCTTCCAGTGCAGGGGGTGTGAGTTCAATCCTGGGTCGGGGGGGCTGTGACCCGGATGCCTCCCTCCTAGCCAAAAACCCAAAACATAAAACAGAAGCAATATTGTAACAAATTCCATAAAGACTTTAAAGATGGTTTGCATCAAAAAAAAAAATCTATAGCGTGGCTATCAAGGCCGCCTCACCTCTTGCTGACCACCTCTCCAGTGTACCGTCGCCACCCACCCTGGCACGTGTGATGCCCAGCCAGGGGAACTACATGCTGCCTGCTGTCCTGCGTGTCCCCTCCTCCTCACTCCCCACGAGCCACCGTCCAGCTCTCTGGCTTTGCAGACACCACTGTCTTTGCCTGCAACACTCGCTATTACATGTTCCTCCTCTGTCTGACTGACTCCCATTGTCCATACCTGAGCTTCCACCTCTCCCTGGCAACCCCTCCTAGGTACCTCGTACACACCCCCAGCCCAGGCTAGGCTCCTGTAGAAGCAGCTCACAGCCCACGTCACACTGCATCATCCATGACTCGTACCTTTCCCTTCAAGAAGAACTCAAGGCCAGAGGTCACAATGGCCCTGCCCGCGCTGGCCACCCGCGCCGGCTGCCCACGCCTGGATCAGTTCAGCAGTGGCTCGTTTAAGGCCGAAAGGAAAGAGGGCGAGCTGAGCGTGGGGCAGGAGGCCGGGCAAGCCGACTGGACACTGCCCTTAACGTCCTGGCCCAACCTGGTTTTCTAGAGCTTAGTTATGAACACACAGAGAGGGAGGGCTTGTCACTAAGTTAGGGGCCCCAGAATAAATTCCTGTACTGCCACTTGGGCTGCTGGCTGCCCAGAGGGCACCATGGAACCGCCTGCCAGAGAGCAGGCTGAGAGAGAAGAGCTCCTCGGGGTCTCCAGCCTTGTCGTCTCGATGGCGGTCCCCGGGGGGCCACAGCTTCGCCAGCTGCTTCCAGGCACCGAGGCCTCTGCACCATTTGGAATTCATCACAACCAGAGCTGTGCTGAGCCTCAGACCTGGCTAACATTATCTTGGAATTTTCAGGGTCTCATATGTAATCCCCAGCTGGTTCCTAGGAACCAAGGACAGAAATGCATGCCCACCCCCCCACCTCTTGCTCTCCATGTACCCACCAGGGCAGCCAGACAGGAAAGAGAGGACGGAACAGACAGGACCCTCAGGCCACAGCTCCCCATCTGGACCCCAACCCTGGATATCTTGGCAGGAGCCAAAAAAACAAAACAAAACACCAGAGTAATGGTCCAGTCCCCTCGTCAGACCCAGTGCACCCATTTCTACCACAGCTACCACGAATTAATGCTCACTGCCACTAATCACCACTAAGTTCTGTGCATCTTACACATACAAATTTATTCAATCCTTACGGCAACCCTGCAGCGGCGCTACCATCAGCCTTACTGGCAGATGAGGAGACCAAAGCACACAGCGGTTTACTTGTCTGGAGTCCCACAGTTACATGTACAGGGCCAGGATTTAAACCCAGAGAGGCAAGCAGGCTAGACTCAGACTCAGCAGCTTCCAGAATATTCTCTGAGCAATATAGTCAAAAGTAAAGGCCACACTCAATGCTGAGTCCTTCAAGCTTGGGCAACAAGTACCTTGGTGTCCCAGTCCTGGATGGTTTTCTCTGCAGCCTGTCTTTGGGATCATCACCTTCCTAGGTGCTAAGAACTGAAAACCGGTATTTCGGACACGAGAGGTTGAAAAGGAGTTTACAGTCCAATAGACAACAGTGGAGGCCATGCGGGGGTAAAACTGAACAAAAGGATTATGAGGAAATTACAAGAATGATGAGAAAAAAGAGCAGTTGATCTAGTCCTAGCCTCGACCCCGTCTCCCACCAGTTCACAGCCCCAGCCGTGCATCTCATCCCACTGACTCTCAGGTCTTCCCTTGTTAAATGAACTAATGCATTCAGCCTCAGATTGAAAAGAGAAGGTAGGAAGTGCTTGGTTCAAGGCTTGGCATACAGCGGGCCCTTGACTGATACACTTAAATCCAGATCTGAAAGCAAAAGTGAGCACAGCCTGAGTCCTTCACCCCAAGAGGGGCTGGTAGCTCAGAACAGACAGGAACTGATGGGCGTCCACGGGGATAGAGAGCAGTGTGGAGCCCATGAAAAAATGTGTAAGCTGTGGGAGGGAGCAGACACCCCTCGAGGGAAAAAAGCCCATGGGTCTCCTCTTGGCTTTAAGCCACCTTCCAAGGATCTTCCGAGAGCCCATTCAGCTGAGTTGTTTTATCCCATGACAACAACGGAAGGGGCTCCTGCTCGGTTACTCTCCACCCACTCTTGATTCACAAAGAAAATACACTTGATCTGGTTTGTAAATCAGGGCTGGTGACTGGGGAGAGAGAAAGTCTGAACCGCTATTCCCAAGGAACATTTTCCAGAGCCCATGGAGAGAAGTCATTCTCCCCAGCCCTAGACAGCTGGCCCGCAGAGGAGGAGAGGCCAGAGATGGAAGTGATTATTGTAAATATAAAGGGGCCCCACACTCAGCATAGAGCACACAGGGAGAGGGGACCACAGTAGAGGGAAGGGCCTGGCCAGGGTCCCTGGGTGCCCTGGTAGCAGAGCTGGGTCAGGTGGAGTCAAGTCCAGGGTTGGGGAGGACCCTGCAGCCGAGTTCAGAAGGTCTGTGAGTGGCGAGGGCCCTGAGGGTCCCCTTCTCAGAGCTAGAAGCTGCGAGGACCAGCAAGAAGGAGACTGTGCTCTGTCGGGGAGAGATGACGGAGGCGGTAGGCCGCCCAGCTCAAACACGGCTTCCTCCTCTACCATTGGCAGGGCTGCCAGAGCTGAAGCCCTCTGCCCTCCACTTTCACACCTGGCAAAGGGAAGGAGGCTTTTTTGCTTCCAAAAGTTTCTGGGAAGATTCACTCAGATAACTTGTACCACAGCACATCCCATGCCTGGCACCCAGCAGGTTCTCAGCTGATGCTTGTGAAGTCCCGAGCACTTTGTGGGGACCAGAGCGTCCGATGGAGTGTTTGGGCTGACTTAATCTTTGGGCTTAGTGTCTGCCGAGGCTTGTCAGAGCACTTTCTCTGGAAGGTCAGAAGCGCCTGCCTCCCAGGGATGTCACCCATCCTGGAGGATGGGATGGTGTAGTGGAAGAGGAGTCAGGACACGTTTTCCATCCAGGGAGCCTGGGTTGGTGGCTTCCCCTCTGTGTGATTCTGTTTCCTCATCTGCAAAATTCGATCTTTGTCTTTGACCCTCTCAAAGTGCTGCTGCTGCTGCTAACATCACAGTCAAATCAGGAAACATCACTGCTCCTTCCTGAGCCACAGTTTCCTCCTCTGTGAGATGGGGCAGCCTCACTTTCCTCTCAGTTCTGGCCCTAACCTGCTGTTGATTCCCTGGGGGAGGGGTATGTGTCTCTGGAAGCACAAGGCTTGTTAGGGGCCCCTTTCCTTCTACGTGATGCTTTTATAAAGATATAAGCAGAGAGCTGTGAGTCACACAGGGGAGGCTGCAAAAAACCAAGGCCTCGCCAAGCCATTAGATCCTCATGGAATTCATGCTAAGTCCCTTTAGTCGTGTGCGACCCTATGGACTGTAGCCTGCCAGGCTCCTCTGTCCATGGGATTCTCCAGGCAAGAATACTGGAGTGGGATGCCATTTCCTTCTCCAGGGGATCTTCCCAACCCAGGGGTTGAACCTGTGTCTCTTATGTCTACCTACACTGGCGGGCGGGTTCTTTACCACTAGCCCCATTAGACCCTAGCGATCTGGAAACCAGAGCTTTTCACCTCTGCTTCTCAGGTGCTCCTAAAACCAGAGGGCCAACAAACCAGGATGGAGCAACACTATGAGGAAGGAGATAATATAGGATGGGAGCCCAAAGGTCAGAGCAGGCACTGCCACGACTCCTATCTGTGGGGGACAGGAGAGTCAGCCCAAGACCCTACTGCCACCTCAATACTCTGGTGCCCTCAATCTCAGCTCAGACCCTCCCTGTATGCCAGAACCCTCATCCATCTACCAGTGGGCATCTCTTTCTGCCTGTGCCGTGGACAACTCAAAACTCACTTCAGCCAAAACTCAACTCCCCACCCTCTCTTCTGATCCCTAACCTTCCTCTCTCTCTCTCTCCATTCTCCCTCTTAGGGATAATCCTACCATCCACACGCACATCAGGAAACCTGACCATCACGTGGAACTCCCCCCCTCCCTTACACCTCTCCCAACTCAACTAGTCCCCAACTAGGATCCACCGAACTTCCCTTAAGCCCTGCTTCTCCACACCCACTTAAACCTTCATTCAGGCCTGGTCATACAGTAGTAGTCTGTTTCCTTTACTAGATCGGGAATTCCTTGAGAGGTGGGTGACTTCACGCAACATGCTACCCCTCGTCCTCCAGAGCTCAGAACACTGGTACCTAGTAGGTCCTCAATAAATGATTCTGAATAGAAAAAAAAATAGGAAGACTTCCCAATGGCAGAGACAACAAGAAGTCTATAAATATGAGCAGAAGCTAATCTGATGGTCCCCAAAAGAAGAAGTGTTTAAATGACACCCTCTACTTGTGTCCCCCCAGATCCATGGGCCCTCCTAGCAGAGATTTGGAAGTGTGATAGAACATTGAGACAGTGAGGCAGGAGAAGCCGTGCGGCCAGAGGCTAAAAAGCATTGAATTCCACACTAAGGAACGTGGCTTGGGGAGGGTTGGCTTCATTTACTTCTCTTTTAGATTTGTCTTTTAGGCAAAGAGCTCTCTGACAGCACTTGAGGAAGACAAATTGTGAGACCAGACCAACTCTTGGCTCTGAGAACCTTGCCCTGGCCTCTCAAGAGATCAGATTTCCTTGCTTTGGGCCAAACTCTTTAAAGCGTTTTGGCATTGGGTGAAGGGTTTGGGGGGCCAGAGGGCTGGCAGGGAGCAGCCGGGATGGCACCCAGGGTCACTTCAGTGCCCTTACTTGCTCTTAATCCCCATTCTGATGGCTCTTCTGAAGCATGGAAATGGGCCAGAGGTGTCCCAGCTGGGCACCAAGGGTGGGACGAAGACCTGGGCTTCCCCCTTCCTAGAGCATCTGTCGCTACAGATGCAGGTCGGTGGCCCCGTAGCAGCTAACAGCTCCTTTCTTGAGACCTTTGCAAAGCCCAGTCTGGGCTTGTGGTCTTCAGAGTCGTCCGTGCATTAGAGCACCTGGAGCCGGGCCTCACCCCAGAGCTTATGAGGCAGCATGTTACAGCTGGGGCCTGGAAGCTGGAATTTTCTAACAGGTTCCAGCAGTGCTGAAGCTGTTGGTCCTGGAACCATGCTTTGAAAACCCTTTTTGGTTGAGTGAAGGTGAAGCCGAGGGCATAGAAAAAGATGGAGAAACCAAAAAGAGGATATGGGCTGGAGTCACACCATGCAGGACCGTCCACCTTGGGTCAGGGAGTTACAGTTACATGGGTGAAGGTGGGGCTCTGGAGAAGAAAGGAAAGACTCGGGGAGTCAGAGGTGCCCCTGGCAGTGGTGGACCTGAGTCCTCTCTACCCAACTCTGGCTTCAGCCAGCTCCCCACAGGGGCCCCAAGTCCCCTCCTGTGTGAAAGGCACACATCCCCCTGCCCGCCCACCTCCTCAAGGGGCAGGTGTGCCTGGTGGGGCGATGGCCTTGAGAGGGGATTGCAAACTGGAAGGCCCTCAGCAGATGTGAGAGTGATTATTATAATCCCCCTCCCCCAGATGGCACGGTCCGGGTTGCCCCCAACTCCGCCTGNTCACATTCCATTGACTTCGCAAGAGTCATTTCTTTTATTTTTTTTAAATTCTTAAAAATTTTCAGGGAACTCCCCATTGGAAGCCATTATCTGCTGCACAATACTTGAGATTCCAGAATCAGATGAAAGGAAACTTCCTAATAGATGAACAAGCTGAGGGACTCTTCAAACTTCTCTCCCAGGGCCTGAACCCCGGGACTTGCTCCTCCAGAAAACATCAAAGCTCATCTGGTCATCAATGGACAATAGATTCCTTCTCTCAGCCACTCTGATGGATGGTAGGCTGTGTTGAGCAAGATTCGGAAGCAGCCTCCAGGGACACCAGAAAACGATGCTGCAATCCACTAGAGAGGTCTGCCATGAGCACCGGACAGAAGAGGGGCCACGTACGTGTTGTACGTTCGTCACCTCTGATCTAGTGGCTACCGGAGGAAACCAAACCCAGAGAATGGCTTCCCCCAAGTCACGTGGTGACAACGTTAAAGCTGGAAATTTTTTTTTCTTTAAAAGAGATGTTTTACAGTGCATCTGTACTACTTTGGGAACTGGAAAAATAATACGGTATTGTCAGTTGAAAAGTTAAACAAAATCAAGATGACCCTACTTTTACCAAAAGAAAGGAAGGCATGGGGCAGTCTGGGTAAAGCTGGGATGCTGAAGATGTTCTAAAGGTGGGGACAGCTATGTTTTCATCAGTGTCCCTGCAGGCACTGTGCAGTGCTTTACAATTTCCACACTGCAGCTCATCCACTTATCCAGCTGGTCTTCCCCAAAATGCTGTGGAGGCAGGAAAAGCAAGCCTTATTCTGCATTATCCCATTCTGCATATGAAAAAATTGAGACTCAGTTGATAAGACATACTCAAGGTCACAGCTTGGGTGAGTGGCAGAACAGAGATTCAAGACCTGGGGTTAGGCTTCTGGAAAAGTCAGGAGGGAGCCCAGAGGGGAACTGAGACCTTCTATTCATAGCCAGGGACGGTCTCAGCATCTGAGCAGGTAGCCAACCCACGCGGCAGCACGCGCCCACCAGCACCTGCACAGACCTGCTTGCTCCGGAAGCCTGGGCCCTCTCCAGAGGGAGACAGAGCAGACAGAACGTCTTCTGGTTCCCAGGCCCCTCCTAACTCCCCTCAGCTGACCTCCTCAGCTCCGGGACCACAATGCACCCTTCTTCCCTCAGCTCTTAATTAAACTAGCCAGTGGCAGTCTTCACAGCAGAGGCCCAACCCAGCAAGCGCCTGCATCCTGTGCCGCCATTGTCTCCCCAGCCAGCAGATCCAGCCTCCCACAGGCACACATTTTGCCCCAGGGCCCAGCATCCTGGCCACAAACAGTGAAAACACCAGCCTCACAACAAGGAGAACCTAGATTTCTCTTTACTGAACGTCTCTGAAAGAAATCACAAGACACTTCTGGGTTTGTCTCATGAGACTCAAATAAACCCCTATTAATTAAAAAAAAAAAAAAATCTGGTGTCCCAAGGCAAGGGTTTAAGGCCTGATTCCCCAGTTGACAAACCAGGTGACCTCAGGTGAATAGTTGCCTCTCTGAGTCTCAGTTTTCATTTATAAAATGGGAGTCGTAAGGAAAATGCACGCAAAGAAATGATAGGAAAATGCAAACCAAATGACCAGAAAATGTAGAAGGCTCAGCTTAACTGGAACCAAATGCATCTCCCCCAGACCTCATCTGGAGGGAATCTCCTTCCAAGCTGTCCTGTTACAGCTGTAAGAAGTCTGACCTTCACTATACCTGCAGGAGAAGAAAACTGATTGTTGTTAAGAAATGCACTGATTTTCTTCCATGAATAAGACCAGGGACTTCAGTCACTTGGACGGTGACTGAAGGGTGGGAGAGGGACCAGCGAGTTGGTGGAAACTTGATGATAAGTTCTTGCCATTGCATCCTGACTTCGTCAGCCACACATTTGGACCTGATGCTTGACCACCACTTTGCAATTCTCACCCAGCAACACAGAGCCAAAATCAGAGCTCAGGCTCCAGAATCATGGGAACCTGAGCTTGAATCCTGACTCTAAGTGGGAACTCAGGACTCAGTTTTCCTCAGCCTCAGTTCCCTATGTGCAACAGGGTTCACTCCACCCACTGGTCAGCATCACTAAAGATGAGCAAAGGCCGAGAAGGGTGAGTGGAAATCAGGAGTGTCCACTCTCCCCAGAATCCTCCCCACCCTGCCTCCAGGAGGCTCTTCCCAAAATATAACCCATGTCCGGCCCCATTAAACCCCTCGAGAGCCTCTCACTGCAATAAAAGCCTGACTCTTTACCATAATATATAAATCTGTCTTCATCCATCCCGTTTCTCGCCAGGCATGTTCTTATCAAGACTCCCCCAAACTGTGCTCCAACCATAGCCAGTTACCTGGTCCCCAGATTGTGCCTCAGTGTCTCCAGGCACCTGCCCTTGCAGGCTCTACCTTCATTCTCCACCTGACCCACTCCTAGACCTTCGCCCCAGCTAAGATACTCAAGAAGAAAATATCCTTTGCATCAAGTTTTTCTGTTTTTTGTTTGTTTTTTTTTTTTTGTACAAAGATTGATCATTCTCTGGCCCAAAATGAGTTTTAAAACATTGAGATTTCATTCCAGTGGGGATGGGGGAGGGCTAACTCTCTTTTTGAAAAAGTTAATGATAGTTACTTTTTGAATAGGTAATACATTCACAACCAAAATCTGAAAGGCACAAACGATGTACTACAGTGAAAAGTCTCCCTCCTACCATGGGCCCCAACCTCCAAGTTCTTGGCTCTGCTCCCCAGAAGCAGCCACTGGGTCTGTGTGCTTCCAGAGGTAAATGTACAGAACCATTTCCCCATAAATGTGCATTGGAATATGTAAGGCACGTATATAAGGCGCTACTTTCACTGCTTTTTCCTATCATTTCTTTGCCTGCATTTTCCTTACAACTCCTGTTTTACAAATGTGAAAACTGAGACTCAAAGAGGCAACTATTCACCTAAGGGGCTACTTATATTGTGTGTACATAATACAGCTCATGCTACTGTTCATATTGAAATGAAGAAAATAAACATATATGTTCATTAAATATAAATTTGTACATCATCTACATATATGTATGTTGTATATATATGTGTATACATATGTTCACGTTTTTTCTCCTTTATACAAATAAAAGCATCATTTGTCTTCCATTCTACGGAAGGCCTTGCACTTTCACTTAAAAATGTATCTTGGGGCTCAGTGCCCATCAGTGCATAAAGATACTTCCTATTACCCTTTCCCCTCCCCTCTATTTCATGATTGCATAGTGATAAGTTGTACCAATCCACCATAGATTATTTAGCCAATCCTCTAGTGAAGGACACTTAGGCTGTTTCAAATCTTTGGTGATACTGAAACTGCTTCCGGGAACAATCTGGTACGTGTGGAATAGCCTGGTCCATGTAGAGATGGGATGACTTGCTGAGTAGAGACAGTGCTAAATTATTGCCAGATCACCCTTCAGAAGCGCAGGGTCAAGGTGATCTCTGTGGTATGTGTGCAACTGCACTCCGTGCTCACGAGGCAGCAGTGTGTGCCCGCTGCACACCCTCATCGGCAGTCTTGAGCAATCGGAGGGTGAGGCTGTGTCGCAGTGACATTTTATGTGCACGGCTCCCATGAGTGAGAATCAGCCTTTTTCACACGTCATTGGTCTCAGAGCCCTTTGTACTCCCTTTTTGTGAGCTGTTTGCTCATATCTTTGCCTGGATTCCTATTGGATTGTTTATTTTCCTTAATGATTGGTAGGAGCTCTTTATTTACCAGGAAAATCAATCTTTTGCTCTAACTTGAATTGCAAATATTTGGGATCCTTTGTGGGAAGGCTTCCTCTAAAAGGTCATACTCCAGGGGAATTTGGTCCCTCTCATCCATGCTAGGGGACTTGCTGAAAGAATTGATGGAGAGGAGATTGAATAAATGAATGAGTGAATGAATGACTGTGGCTCCTTCCACCTAGCTCGTTGTCAGCCAAGACCTGGCCCTGGTCATGAGCAAGTTAATAAATTACTAAGATCCTACCTGGCCTGAGCAGCTGCCCACCTGAACCCAGGGTGGGCCCAGAGGGCTCCTCCTGGAACTTCCTCTGCCTCCTCCCCCCTTCCCACCCAGTGCCTCTTCCCTGGACAGACCTTAACATCAGCCAAAGCTCCACAGGGCAAGCGAGTAGGCCTGCATCTCCCACTACAGAATTTATCTCTCTTGTCTGCCTGTCAGAAACAGAGAATTTATTGCCTCATTCACTTTGAACAAAACCTGTTTCTAGAGATTTTTATGATGGAGGAGTAAGAAAAGGAGTCGAGTGAGGGAGGAAGTGTCAATGGAGGGGATGTGGCCCAGAATGTATAATCTCATGGAGAGAAGTGTTTTGGCAAAAGGCCAAACGGACGGTCCGGGCATCTCTCTGGTTTCCAGACAACCTTGTTCCCGGATACACGCAGAGTTCTCATCAATGTGCGTGTTAGAGAGACGGGTCTTCATCACACAGAAAGCAAGGGTCCTGCCTCTGCCCTGCACTCAGGTCTCCAGGCTGTGGTCCTCCCCAGGCCCTGTCACACTGTCCCCTCTCTGCTCTGCCCAGTTCCAGGGCTGTCCACTCTGCCCTGCGCTCACCCACCTGTCACCGCCAGACTCCCCCGCATGTACTGGGTAGAGAAGAAGGCCGAGGGGGTCCCTGGCCTCGCAGAATGCCTCCTCCCATCCCCCGCAGGAAAGACACAGCTGCCCTCGAGGACTGATGCTCATGAGCGCCTGATGCAAGCCCGGTTCTGGGCTGGCACTCCACGTGGGTTAGTTCCGTGAATCTCTCAGTACCCCAGTGGCTCAGGACAGTTATCACCCACACCTCGCAAAAGAAATGGCCGAGGAATGACAGAAAAGACAACCAACTTGTCCAGGGTCACAGCTAGGATTCAAACACAGGCAGTATGATCCAAAAGCCATCAGCTCAGCCCCTGAGCCCTGTTGCCCAGCAGGCGTTACAGTTGCAAGGAGCGTTAGGCAGGGCAGAGTTGGGCGCTGTGGGTGCTCATGGGGGCAAGCTCCTCCATCCAGAGGATACTGAAGGGTACCTCTGGGCAGAAGCAGGGAGAGGGGTAAGGACCGGAGCCACCAAGGCAGTAGGAAAAGCAAGCCCAGGGTGGACAGAGGGTATGAAGTCAGGCCAGGTGGTGGTGGAGGAGGTCACAGGAGTAAGCAGGTGTGAGTAGGTCCGTGGGGGCAGGAGTGGGCAAGCATGGGCTGGGCAAGCATGGCCCTCTCCTCTCCTTTCCCCTGGGCAGTGCCGCCAACCCTCCAGATCTGCCTCGGCTGACCCTCTCCATAAAGCTCACCTGTCCCGATTCTCTACTTCCTGCAGCTCCCACCCAGCATCTCTTCCTGCTTCAGTCGCTCATCACGCCTGTGGTGAGCCTTGCTGCCTACCGGGCCTGCACCCGCCCCTGGGAATAGGACCGTTAGTAAGGCACATGAATAAATCACGGCGTCTCTAAAGAGAAGCGCAGCTCTAAGTGCTCTAATAAAGTGCCGTGTGAGTGCAGAGGAGGGAGCAATTAAAACTGTCTGGGAGAAGGAGGCCAAGGCTCGCGAAGGCACTTCTGAAGCCCTGACACTCCAGCTGGGCCTGAAGGGCTGGCAGACAATGGCAGGAAGGACGGTTCCACAGAGAGCCAGCTGCCTGCAAAGACAGAAGGGGCCGTATTTCAGGAGCTGCAGGTCTGATGGACGGACAGAGGTGGCGGGATCCAGACCATGAAGAGCCTCAAGTACTCAGGAAGGAGTCAAGCTTCTTGATAGAAATGAAAGGTATACATGGTCAGGTGAGGATGCAAGAAAGACCTTTTTCGCTGCAGAACAGTGAAAGCAATGCCTGCTAACTCTAGGCTCCCGAGCCCACCCACTTTTGGCTTTATTTTTCTCCATAGTGCTTCACACCGTTTGGTTAAACTGAAATGGCTCTTTTTGTGGGTCAGGATAGTGAAATATTAACAAGCCTAAATAGTTTTGACATATTGTATTTGTTGTTCATCCCTCCACTTTCTCCCCCACCCTTCTTCCATGAAGTAAAGGATTTTAATCATTCTTTTGTTCACTGCTACATCCCCAGTGCCTGGAACAGTGCCTGGGAATGGGGATCAGTAAGTATTTATAGAAAGAATGAATGAACGAGCAGCAAGAGACCTGGGGGCAGAGCTCCACTTTAGTCTCCCTTCCTCAACAAGGAGGCTCCCGAAGACAGAGATCTTTCCCTCAAGATTCTGACTTGAAGCAACAGATCCAGGTCTGTTCTTCCTTTCTTAGTCACTTTGAGAAGGAACTGACATTTTAAAGCTTTTGTTTCTTCATCTGTAAATGGCAACAAGGGCAGATTCCACAAGTGTGTGTTAGTAAGATCATATCAGAAATCATGGGAGGGAATTCCCTGGCAGTCCAGTGGCTGGTGATTTGGTCGCTCAGTCATGTCCGACTCTTTGTGACCCCATGGACTGTAGCCGGCCAGGTCCTCTGTCCATGGGATTCTCCAGGCAAGAGTACTGGAGTGGGTTGCCATCTCCTACTCCAGGGGATCTTCCTGACCCAGGGATTGAACCTGGGTCTCCTGCATTGCATGAAGATTTTTTACCAACTGAGCCACCAAGGAAGTGTTTAGGATTTTAAGGAAAAAAGGAGAGAAAGAAATCCTGGGAAACACACCCATAGCTCCAGGCATGCAGCAGGAGCTCCATAAATGCTATTTCTTCCTCCCTCTCTTCTTAATATACCAGGCCCTGTTTCACCCTGTTCCACCCCGTTCATATGTAAAGAGCTACAGAATCAAGATTTTTTAAAACATGACAATGGATATGTTTTGAGTTTGATGAGAGAGAACTTACCCCCTTACCATGAGGGGAGGGGTGTGCTGTGGTGGGAAGCAGTGAGTGCCCAGCAAGGGGACTCAGGTCCCCTCTGCCTCAGCCCCTCACTGGCCTCGCTGAGAAAGTCAGCCTCTTGACTTCTGCTCTGTCATAAGAGGGAGGTGAACCCGCCAATCTCAGCGTCTCCAGCCCATTTGCTGGAAGTGTCCCCTGAAAAGGCCCCCGTGCTCCCTAGAATCCAGGCTGCCACCTGATCTTGCAAGTGGAGAGCACCATCCCTCTCCAAGGGGGACGCAACTGATGACAGAATGGGGATTGTCGCTTCTTCCCCAACCATCTGCCCCCTTCCTCAGGTGAGTATCTCACCCATGCTGTTGCAGGGGCAGCAGGCTCAGGACTCCGGGAGTCTGAGCTCCCACGAACCCCAATCTCCACCATGGTGGCACCTCCACCTCTGCACATATCCTGTAGGTCTCTGGCATTATGACTGCTTTTGAGCTCCTGTTTTAACACAGCCATGTTAATGCAGAGACGTGTTCAGTTCAGTTCGGTTCAGTCGCTCAGTCGTGTCTGACTCTGCTACCCCATGGACTGCAGTACACCAGGCCTCCTGTCCATTACTTACTCCCGGAGCCTACTCAAACTCATGTCCATAGAGTCAGTGATGCCTTCTAACCATCTCTGTCATCCCCTTCTCCTCCCACCTTCAATCTTCCCCAGCATCAGGGTCTTTTCAAATGAGTCAGTTCTTTGCATTAGGTGGCCAAAGTATTGGAGTTTCCGCTTCAGCATCAGTCCTTCCAATGAAGATTCAGGACTGATTTCCTTGAGGATTGACTGGTTTGATCTCCTTGCAGTCCAAAGGACTCTCAAGAGTCTTCTTCATCACCACAATTCAAAAGTATCTGTTCTTTGGTGCTCAGCTTTCTTTATGGCCCAACTCTCACATCCATACATGACCACTGGAAAAACCATAGCTTTAACTAGAAGGATCTTTGTTGGCAAAGTAATGCCTCTGTTTTTAATATACTGTCTAGGTTTTTCATAGCTTTTCTTCCAAGGAGCAAGTGTCTTTTAATGTAATGGCTGCAGTCACCGTCTGCAGTGATTTTGGAGCCCCAAGAAAATAAAGTCTCTCGCTGTTTCCATCATTTCCCCATCTATTTGCCATGAAGTGATGGGACAGGAAACATGTTAATTCTGCCTAAAAACGTAAGATTTGAGCTTCAGCTCTCATTTTCTTGTTGTCAAGTAAGATGTGGAAATGACCATTGCCAACTCCCTCCATCCTCATTTTTCTGCATCCGGCACTTGGCCCCACTCTTGGGTGAGGACCAGCAAAGGGGCACAAAGGTGGGATGAGATAAGGCGAGGAGAGATGTACAGGATGGTATAGAGTCAAGGGAGGGGGGCAAGGATGTCTTCTAGGCACATTCTTGGAAATAATAGATGACTATATTTACTTCTACATGGGGCCTTAAGTTAAGTAAAAGTCCGTCAGTCGTGTCTGACTCTTTGCGACCCCACAAACTATACAGCCCATGAAATTCTCCAGACCAGAATACTGGAGTGTGTAGCCTTTCCCTTCTCCAGGGGATCTTCCCAACGCAGGGATCGAACCCAGGTCTTCCACTTTGCAGGTAAGTTCTTTACCAGCAGAGCCACCAGGGAAGCCCTGGGGCCTTTGATACAGCCAAATCCAAATGCTCCGCTTAACAAAACACCCCCTTCTGTGCCTTCCAGGAGACACGACCCCTAAATTTCTGGTAAGGTTGCAGCCTGGCTGCCCAGGGAAGGGGATCACAGGCAGTGGCTGGGCCTGAGGGAGCAGACAGGACAAGCCAGCCCCAATACTGCTAAGCAGAACCTCTCAGAAGCCTTCCTTGAAGTACCTGTTGTTTTTCAGTCGTTAAGCTGTGTCTGATTCTTTGAGACCCCATGGACTACAGCACTCCAGGCTCCCATGTCCTCCATTGTCTTCCAGAGTTTGCTCAGGTTCCTGTCCATTGAGTTGGTGATGCTACCTTACCGTCTCATCCTCTGCTGTAACTTTCTTTTGTGTATGGGCTCGGTCACTCAGTCATGAACGACTCTCTGCAACCCCATGGACTATACCCCACTAGGTTCCTCTATATCCATGGAATTTTCCAGGCAAGAATACTGCAGTGGGTTGCCATCTCCTTCTCCAGGGGTCTTCCTGACCCAGGGATTGAACCCATGTATCTTGTGTCCCCTGCTTTGGCAGGAGGATTCTTTATCACTGATCCACCTGGGAAACCCTTCTTTTGCCTTCGACCTTTCCCAGCATCAGTCTTTTATAATGAATCGGCTCTCTGCATCAGGTGGCCGAAGTACTGGAGCTTTAGCTTTGGCATCAGTCCTTCCAATGAAGTGTTTATGAATCACAAAACCCCACACACTCCCCAATTTTATTTAGTCTTCATCAATGGTGGAGAAACTGAGGTTAGAAAACATCCACAACATTCCTGAACTGATGGAAAGGGGAGCTAGGAATGAAGCCTGAGTCCCCTGATGCCACATCCCAAATTCTTTTGATCCTCTTGATACCCCCAGAAGGTGAGTTATACTGATACACTAATGTCAACCCCATTTTACAGATTAGAAAGTGGAGGCTTGGAGACTAAAAGAAATCCTCTGAAAGTGGCCCTCTTTGACGGTAATGGAGGAGCTCCAAACCCAAGTCTTTGGACTCCTGACCCAGGATGAAAGCACTTTCTGGTATCCTGAAGCAGGTATGGCCATGACACATAGGAAAACCCGAAATGTTGACACTGGTGAGGACAAGGAACACAGAGAACCAGGGAGCACGAGGAGGAAGACCCCGAGGGACGCAGAGACCACTGACACATGTGCCCACCACCTCCCCCAGCAGACAGAGCCCCTAGTGCCAGGGGACAGCCCCCATCCAATCAAGCCGGCATGCACGGGTGACCACACGCCTGCCGTGTCCACCTAAACCCCACATGCTACACTGCGGGCCCAGCCAGCCGGCCAGCCAGCTGCCCAGGCGCTCCTGCTTCTCCTGCCCATCAGACAGATTGATCAGAAGCAGCAGCAGGGCCCAGGGGAGCCCCGTCACCCGCCCCCCATCAATCCCAACACAGGCGCGGGCGGGAGATGGAATATATGTAAGGTCATTTGGAGATGGAAAAAAAAAAATCGTTCACCACACTCCCGAAATAGCCCATCTCCGCTTTGCAGCGATTGCCACCTTCTCGGCTCTAAATCAAATTCTGCTGTGAGACGCGAACTCAATCTCTCTCTCTCCCAAGTTTTGCTTTTTATGAGTTTGGCAATAAATTGGGGTGTGGATGGAGAAAAGGCACCAGAGGTCGCTGGAATCAGGATGTGCCTACACAGCGTGGAGGAGATAGAGAGGTAGAGAGAGGCGAGAGGACAGCCTCGGGCGTGGAGCAGGGCTGGGGATGGACAGGAGTAGCCCAGCACCTCTGTGCTCATTCAAGCACCTGGTGAATGAATGAATGAAGTGCATACCTAGAAATACACAAACTTCCTGACTTGGAAAACTTTTTACTCCCGTTAAAGAAAAAGTGTCTTGGTTGCCTTGTTAGAGGCAAACAATGAGGACTACAATACCAGCCTGTGGAACTGGAATTATGACAGTAGGGGGGGGGGGGGCGGTCAGCCTGTGGTGACAGCCTCCAGGTGCCAGAGAAGCCCCCTGAGATGAGGAGGCATTCAAGACCTCTATATCCCCAAAATGTGGGTTCTTCTCTGGCTCCATCTTTGGGGCTTTTCTCTGTACACTCAGCTTTAGGGTTCTCTACCCAGGCACAAAGACATTTGGGGCTGGTTATATATTGTGAAACTGTCCTGGGTGTAGGAAGATCTTTAGCAGCATCCCCGGTCCCTACTTACTTGATGCCGATAACACCCACCAGTCAAGACAACCAAAAATGTCTCTGGTGGTTTAGTCACTAAGTCAGTCACGTCTGGCTCTTTTTGACCCCACGGATTGTGGCCCGCCAGGCTCCTCTGCCCATGGGGTCTCCAGGCAAGAACACTGGAGTGGGCTGCCATTCCTCCTCCAGGGGATCCTCCCGACCCAGGGATCGAACCCAGGTCTCCTGCACTGCAGGCGGATTCTTTATCAACTGAGCCACCAGGGAAGCCCCAAATGCCTCTAAACGTTGCCAAATGTCTCCTGATTGAGGCTCACTGCATACATGCTCTCTGCTGTCTAAATCACCGAAAGATGTCCCAGCTCTCTCTCCAGCCCCAGGCCCACCTGCTCAGCTGCTGCTCGTCCCATATCGCCCCCTGCCTCCTGGCATTGCTCCCTGGATGGCTGCTCAAATGAGTAAGTCCCATTACTAGAGGCATGGTGTCCCCCAACCAGGAAATCCCACCAGTGCCGTCACCACCCCCGACTGCCCCCACCTGCCCACGGAACCTGATCCTCCTCCTCTTCTCCTAGTGGACAGACCCTGGAGCAACTGTTGTTCTAGTAGAAAGCTGGTCATTTCTACTCACCTTTGCTCACATTCTCCAATCAGTCAAGACCAGTGGACTCTACCCCAAAACTGGTCCTGCTCCTCAGTGTTCCTGCCACAGGCTGGTTAGGGCCTACCTGTCACTGTCTCCCCCCTCTTGGCATCCCCCTTCCAGTCTACCATCCAGACCTTCACCACGGAGAACTTTCTAAAGCTACAAACTTGGTCAGGTCTCTCACCTTCAGGCGAAGGGTCCATGGCTTCTCAAAGTCTCAGAGTTAAATCCAAACCCTGGGAGCCCACAGGGATGGTCCTCACCCTGCACCCTGCGTACACACACACACACATACATGCATGCACATGCATGCACACATGCACACACACACACACACATCACAGCTGACATTTGTTAAGACCTTAGGCTCCCTGGGGACTTTCTCACGGTTATAAGTAATCCTTTATTTATACTTCACAATTACTCCATCAGCAAATACCCCTACTATTTTCACTTTGTCAATAGGGAAAATGAGGCACAGAGAGGCTGTGACAGGAAGTGAAGGGCATAAGCAGCTGCTCAGCCACTGTGCAGCACTGTGTCTCCCTCCTCCATGCACAAGGACCTCAGTCTGCCTGAACGCCCTTCCCATCGAGCCCTTTCCCTGGAATATCCTTCACTCTTTCAGGCTCACCTCAGCTCAAGTCTCCCCCATCAGAGAAGCTTTCAGGCCTGGCCAGGGCCCCATCACCAGAAGCCCAGATCTCCCGCTGATGGAGCCCAGTCAGGGCTGGCTGAGCCCAATTAGCCCACCAAGGGTTAGTCCCCAGTGACAAGAGCAGCTCGGCGAGCACACAGGCTAGACTCACAGACGGCTGCCCCACTCTTGCAGAGCCCAGGCTCTGCCACTGCTCCAGAGAGACCAGCCTTCTGAGTCCAGGGCACCTCGCCTTGGACCACAAGCTGGCGGGTCTTAGGTAGTCTGTTCAGGATGGGCCTCTCAATGACAGGTCAGCCAAGCTTCTACACCCAGTTCTCAGTGCTGTTTTCAATTTGAACCAGTTTGAGTCTCATCCTACTGCTTGCAACATAGAGTCATAACAAACCTTGTCTTCCCCTTGCCTGTGTTTCCAGGTCTCCCCTCTCTGTGTTCTAGAAGGCTCCATCCTCTTTTCTCTACTTTTCTAGTCCTGTCAGGTCCAGCTCAAAGGCCACCCACCTCCAGGATACCTTCTCTGACTGCATAACATTGTGTCTTCGGCAGTGAGCTGTGTCCTTGCCATTTCCTGAAGCAAAATACATGCAGGCCTCACATCTGAAAAATGGCAGTAACGATAGTAACCATCTCCTAGGACCGTGGGAGGAACAAAGTGACATCATATAGGAGAAAAACGTCTTTGGGATCATTTATCTGCCATATGAGGAGATTTCCATAGATGTTTATCTGAAAATATTAAAATATGCTCATAGATGGGAAAGCATGACCCTATCACATAGGCAAATGAAATACTGCATTTCAGTGCAAGAAATATCATGTACTACAGGTCTGGTTTGGAATGGACATGTACACACTGTTATATTTTAAATGGATAGCCAGCAAGGACCTACTGTATAGCACATGGAACTCTGCTCAATGTGGTGTGGCAGGCCAGATGGGAGGAGAGTTTAGGGGAGAACAGATACATGTATGATGATGACGTGTTAGCTGCTCAGTCGGGTCTGACTCTTTGCAACCCCAGGGACTGTAGCCCACCAGGCTCCTCTGCCCATGGAATTCTCCAGGCAAGAATACCGGAGTGGGTAGACATTCCTTTCTCCAGGGGACCTTTCTGACCCAGAGATTAAACCCGGGTCTCCTGCATCGCAGAAAGACTCTTTTATTGTCTGAGCCTCTAGGGCCCTTGGATACATGTATACACACAGCCGAGTCCCTTCGATGCTCACCTGAAACTATCACAGCGTTGTTTCTTAATCAGCTATTAGTTCAGTCCAGTCCCTGAGTTGTGCTAGCTACTCTTTGGGACCCTCTGGACTGCAGCACGCTTGGCTTCCTTGCACATCACCAACTCGCAGAGCTTGCTCAAACTCATGTCCATTAAGTTGGTGATGCCATCCAAACATCTCATTCTCTGTCATCCCCTTCTCCTCATGCCTTCAATCTTTCCCAGCATCAGGGTCTTTTCCAATGAGCTGATTATTTGCATCAGGTGGCCAAAGTATTGGAGCTTCAGTTTCAGCATCAGTCCTTCTAATGAAGATTCAGGACTGATTTCCTTGAGGATTGACTGTTTTGATCTCCTTGCAGCCCCAGGGACTCTCAAGAGTCTTCTCCAACACCACAGTTCAAAAGCATCAAATTTTCGGCGTTCAACTTTCTTTATGGTCCAACTCTCACATCCATACATGACTACTGGAAAAACCACAGCTTTGACTATGTGGATCTTTGTCAGCAAAGTAATGTCTCTGTTTTTTAATACGCTGTCTAGATTTGTCATAGCTTTTCTTCCAAGGAGCAAGCATATTTTAATTTTATGGCTACAGTCACCATCTACAGTGATTTTGGAGCCCAGAAAATAAATCAGCTATACCCAAATACAAAATAAAAAGTTTAAAAAAATAATCAATAAATGGATGAACAAATGATAAGAGACATTCCCTGATTACCAGGAAATTAGGATATTTGTTGACCCACCCCACGCTGAGCCCACAATGGCCTTCTCTGCCACCATCCACCCAGTCAAGCTTGTATATGGCAGGTACGGGGTGAAGTCTTATTGGTTAAACACTACAGAGAACAATAATTCCTCCCCACGACTAACTGAGAAGGGAAATGGAGAAAGAGGAAGGGATGCTTATGGAGTAAAATGGAAGCAGACTCCCCCAAGGACCAAACTCCAAGAAATCAGTCATCCACCTGGCAAGGGTGTTAAACAAGAAACAGCTCAGGGTATGAGGACACCATTCTCTGGGGCAGTTTTAATCCTCATGTTTTGCCAATGTGGAGGAACCAAATGGATAGAATGGAATTTAGCCTGTATAGAGACCAATTCTGAGGACATGTCCAGCTCCTTTTATTACATATGAATTGTGGTGCAGCCATCATTGTCTAAAGCGGGTATCCTTGATGGAGACTGGGACTCTGCAGAAGGCAACACAGCCCTTTTGAGGATAAGCACAGCCTGGCAGGAACATTTTGCTATAGACAACTGTCTTGGTTGCGGGCTTATTGGGATTGAATTCAGCCATCAATTCCCGTAATGGGATTCCCTTTGCTGAGTTACCCTCTTTAGGCTGCAGTGAGCTCCTTCTATATAAGATGAGGGGTTGGCCTAGATGATTTCAAAACCCTTTCCAGCAGTAACATCCTGGAGGTAAATCATCAGCCTGATGTTTAGTTCCAGGCTGTGGTATGTGCATGGGCATATATGTGCACATATGTGCGGTGTTGGCATGCATGAATGTGCGCATGTCTGCAGAATGTGACATGCTTACGCAGACATGCTCAGGGTGCATATGTGCATGTCTTCAGAGTCCTTTAACTTGATCATTAACGCCTCACATCAGACGCCAACAATAAACACAGACCATAGAGACTTCATTTCTAGCCGCTGCTACCTTCGAAACAGATAAGGGTTCTGGGAAAAGCATGACACCTCTAACATGCATAAATACACCTGGCAAGCTTTTGAGCCCCGAAGGTGTTTTTCATGCTGGCAGGTATGCTAAATGTGTCCACATAATTGTGTGACAAAAATTGTATCCAGCTTTCCTTAACAAAAACCTAGTGTCTCATTTACCTAGGAAGGCTGATGGACCACCTGGTAAACAAGGCTGAGACTAACCATTTTTCTCAATAATTATATTCTGATGGCTGCAGGGACAGACCATGAGAAAATCAGATTATTTTTATACAGCAAAGAGAAAAGTCGAGTTAAAGACTCACGAGTATTTCCACTTGAATTATAGGTGAGCCCTTCCGAGAAGATAGCCTCTTCGATTCTAGGTAGACGACAGGATAATTGGAAAACCTATTGTTCGCCCCATCGTGTTGCCTTTTTAGTTTAGCTTGACCCTTTTCACTATTTGGAGCTACATTAAATACATATGTTTTGAAGAGGCTGTCACAGGAGTCTCCCAAATATTCTAAACATTCTGTTTCTCGATTATTCCCCCTTTGAGTACACATTCTATCCACACTCATAGTAAGTGACTTAAAAATAAATAAACTACCGTCATTCCCTTTCTCAAAAACCATCCCTAGGGACTTTCCTGGCAGTCCAGTGCTTAAGACTCTGCTCCCACTGCAAGCAGCAGGGATTCAGTTCCTGGTCAGGGAACAAAGATCCACATGCTGCATGGTGTGGCCAAAAAAAAAAAAACCACTACTGACCTCTATCAGGTTCAAGTCCAAACCCCCAGTGTCTGTCAAGGCTTCTCGGATTCTTCAACTCGTCCTCCTTTACCGTCAGTCTTAGCAGCAGCTCTGCTCCCCAGGCGAGCTCACCTATAGCCACATGGATCCTCCTCCCAGGCCCCCGAGACCCAGGTTCTTCCTCTGACACCCCGAAACCTCTGACATACCATGTCCTCAAACGTTCATCCTTCAGGGAGCCTTTCCCAAATGTCCTCACTTACTCATTCACAAATATTTGCTGTGGTTCCTTGGGCCCAGGTGTCAATTATACAGAAATCAATAGTGAGGGCAACACAGAGGCACACTGAGGTCATTTGGAAACCAGAAAATGTTACCGGGGCAGTGGAGCAGAGGTCCCCAACGTAGCTTCCAGCCTGTGGCAGGCGTTCCTAAGGGCTGGTAGAATGAGGGGAGGCTCTAGGGACAGATGAGCAATTCACCCGGGACACGGGGAAGCTGGGAGGCCCCCCTGCCGGGAGCTAGCGAATGCAGCTGCAGGCTGATCCCGTGTGGCGCCATGAGAAATGTCACCCCAACCTGGG
>SJYQ01096414.1:7605-127066 GCA_006410935.1 Redunca redunca | reverse complement strand
AAGCTGAAGCTCCAGTACTTTGGCCACCTCATGCGAAGAGTTGACTCATTGGAAAAAGAGTCTGATGCTGCGAGGGATTGGGGGCAGGAGGAGAAGGGTTCGACAGAGGATGAGATGGCTGGATGGTATCACAGACTCGATGGATGTGAGTCTGAGTGAACTCTGGGAGTTGGTGATGGACAGGGAGGCCTGGCGTGCTGTGATTCATGGGGTCACAGAGTCGGACACCACTGAGCGACTGAAGAACTGAAGGCAACCTGTTTCTTATTATAGGTAAAGATGGGAACAGTAATGCCCATCTTGCTTTCCTGGTGACTTAGATGGTAAATAATCCACCAGCAATTCAGGAGACCTAGGTTCAGTCCCTGGGTTGGGAAGATCCCCTGGAAGAAGGCATGACAAACCACTCCAGCATTCTTGCCTGGAGAATCCCCATGGACGAAGGAGCCTGGTGGGCTACTGTCCAGGTGGTCACCAAGAATTGGACACAACTGAAGCAACCAGTATTTGCTTGGAGAATTCCATGGACAGAGGAGTCTAGTGAGCTGCAGTCCATGGATTGCAAGGAATCGGACATGACTGAGCAACTAACACACAACAGTACATTATATCAGCACTGGAAGGGGCTATCACTCAACTCCCTCAATTTTACAGACCATAAAAAACTGAGTCCAAGCAATCCCCCCTTGTACCCTGACCAGGCCACACTCTACTCTACGACTCTGGTTCCCCACATGTGTTGCCATTCTGTTTTAGGTCTCCCACATCCCAGTACTGGAGAAGGAAATGGCAACCCACTCCAGTATTCTTGCCTAGAGAATCCTGTGGACAGAGGAGCCTGGTGGGTTGCTGTCCATAGGGTCGCACAGAGTCGGACATGACTGAAGCGACTTAGCAGCAACAGAAGCAACTAAGCACAGAACACAGCAATGCCCATCTTACCTGGTGGTTGTGAGGATTAAAAGCTATGATCATCTGGGGATCTTGTGAAAGTGCAGATCCTGAGATTCTGCATTTCCAGCAAGTTCCCAGGTGCTGGTGATGCTACAGATCCATCCACCACACTTTGAAGTGTGTGTGCTGTTGTTCAGTCATGTCCAACTCTTTGCAACCCCACAGACTGTAGCCTGCAAGGCTCCTCTGTCTATGGGATTTTCCCCCTAGATGCCTATTACATAGTTGACTCTGAAGACCTTTTTATCCCACCCCTTCCATTGGCTCAGGGATTTAGTGCCCCTTGTGGCTCAGCTGGTAAAGAATCCACCTGCAATGCGGGAGACCTGGCTCCATCCCTGGGTTGGGAAGATCTCCTGGAGAAGGTAAAGGCTACCCACTCCAGTATTCTGGCCTGGAGAACTCCATGGACTATATAGGCCATGGGTTGCAAAGAGTCAAACATGACTGGGTGACTTTCACTTTCAGGCAGCCAGCCAGGCTCCTTTTTCCCCCATGGCCTACAATCATGCTCAAATAAGCTACCATGTCTTTCTCCTTCACTTTAACACCAAATATCTTTAAAGAGTAATCTATATTCATGGTTTCTTCATTTTACTCTGACCGAAGCCAGCCTATTGAAAGCAGTCTCGTTTAAGAAACCTAGTGACCGCTTAATTGTCAAAACCAAATACCACAAGCTCACCTTACTCAATCTTGCAATGACTTTTGATAATGAGAGCTCAATGCTCTTGACATTCTCTTGTCCTTCTGCTTATATGACATGAATTTTCTACTTCTCTGACTTAATCTTTTTTCAGTTTTTATTTGGCTTTTTCTTGCTCTGTCCACTGAATTCTCCTAACAGACCTCCACTATCTGTCCCTCCTCCTGTTGCTGTGTATACTTTCTATTGATGACCTCGCCTCCATAACTTCAACTATCACTGTTTGTAACTGAGATGGTACATGAATGTACACGTGCAGCCCCAATCGGCTGTGTGCCTTAAATTTTCCAATTGCTTATCAGACATTTTCACCAAAGAATCCTTGTAACCCCCTCAACATCAACATATACACAGTTCATTATCTACCCTCTCAAATAGGGCCCTTATTTCTATTAAGGACATTATCCACCACCTGTTCTCTTTGGGCAAAAACCTGAAAGACATTCACAGTCTTCTTTTCACAACACTTCTACCTGACAAGTATCTCTAGATTGCAGCCTCTCCTTTCAGTTTACATCCATGCCCACTTCCCCTCCTAACACATTCTTGGTAGCCTCAGCCCATCCTCCATGCTGTCTCCACACTGCTCCCAAAAATAGACTCTTTATGTCACAATGCTATTCCAACAAGTCTTCCAATTGCTACTACTGTGTAACAAACCACCCCAAAATATGGCAATGAAAACATAGTATAGGGCTTCCCTGGTGGTCCAGTGGTTAAGAATCCGCCTGCCAATACAGGAGACACGGGTTTGATCCCTGGTCTGGGAAGATCCCACATGCCATGGAGCAACTAAGCCTGTGCAACACAACTACTGAAGCCTGAGCAGCCTAGAGCCCATGCTCCACAATGCAAGAAGGTGAGAAGCCACAATAAGCCCACGTGCCAGAAGTAGAGAGTAACCCCCGCTCGCCACAACTACAGAAAGCCCGTGTGCAAAGCAGTGAAGACCCAGTGCAGCCAAAATAAATAAATATTTAGAAAAGATAGCACAAAACAAAAAGATTTTCTCTCACTCACAGTTCTGTATGTTGACAACATCTGACACATGGCTAGTCCGTTTTCCACTGGGGTTTTGGATGCAGTTGTGGCCAGATGTCAGCTGCGGCTGGTGTCATCCGAAGCCTTGGCTGGTGAAGGGTTTCTCCTCATGGCCTCTCTTAGGCTGTGCTTCCTCACAATAAGGTGAACTCAGAATAGCCAGACTTCACACAAGACAACTAGTTCCCCCTAGGACAAGCATTCCAAGAAATCAAGTCAGAAGCTGAAGTGGTCTCAGATATCACTTGCACCAAATTCTATTGGTTCCACTGGCCAAGAATGAGTCTCAGATTCATTCTGAGAAGGGACTAGCAAAAGCATCAGCTACATGTGGGTAGAGAGGCATCTTTGAAGACTAATTATATGTTGTTTCTTGGCTCCTTGCATGAAATTCACACTCTGTAGAAGGCATACAGACATATCACCATCAAGCCTCAGTTTACATTTGGAATTTCCTCTCCTGCCAAAGCCTCATTTTACATTTGGAATTTCCTCTCCTGCCATTCTTTCCAGTACTACCTGGATTCCTGCCACATTAAACACTCCATTCTCTGAGTTTATGGAGACTGAAAATTCACATCTCTACATGCTGTTTGGCCTGCTCAGAACACCTTTTTCACTTTGGCCAGCTCCTGCTCATCCCTTTATGGCAATGGAGGGCAGAGGAGCGAGTAGATCCTTCTACACTGTGCATGGAGGGAAGTCCCCTGCTGAAACATCACCTTTCTGTGTGTAGTTTTCCAGCGCACCATTCACAGTTTCTCCTCTATATCTCTAGTACCCCATACACACCTGAACCAACCCATGAATCATGTTGCACTGTAGTTTACATGTTCATGTCAGCCTCCTCCTTTATACTATGCCCCTTTATGAACAGGAACCACAATAACTAATTCATCTCTAGATCCTTAGCATTATAGACAGTGACTGGCATATAATATGTACATATACTTTTTGTTGAATGAGTTTGACTTCACTGGGAAGTGAAAGTGAAAGTCACTCAGTCACGTCTGACTCTTTGTGACCCATGGACTATACAGTCCATGGAATTCTCCAGGCCAGAATACTGGAGTGGTTAGCCTTTCCCTTCTCCAGGGGACTTTCCCAACCCAGGGATCAAACCCAGGTCTCCCACGTTGCAGGTGGATTCTTTATCAGCTGAGTCACAGGGAAGCCCAAGAATACTGGAGTCGGTAGCCTATCCCTTCTCCAGCAGATCTTCCTGACCCAGGAATCAAACTGGGGTCTTCTGCATTGCAGGCAGATTCTTTACCAACTGAGCTATCATTATTTGAGTCAAATAAGTCACACTTCATAATTTCAATAACTACATAATACATTTCAGCTTGAAACATTTCTAAAATACAAATGTCAGAAATGCACTGCTCAATGAATTTGCATAAACAATGATATGTAACCAATACTCTGGCCAGGAAACAATATTACCCGCACCCCCAAAGATCCCTGTGCCTCCTTTGCATCATTAGTCCCCTCCAGGAATAACCACATTTCTTACTTTCTAGCACCAGGGATTAGTTTCGCCTGGTTTTGGACTTGGCATAAATGGAATCATACAGAATATTTTCTTTTGTTTCTGCTTCTTTCACCTAACGTGGTTTGTCAGTTCATCTGTGTCGTTGCATGTACTCGTGGTTCATTTACTCTCGTTGCTGGATAGCATTCCCTTGTATTAATGTACTATGGTTTCTTGGTGATGGACATTTTGGCCACTGTGAAAAGTGCAACTATGAAATTTCTTGTACATAACTTTTGGTGAACATAAACACATATTTCTGTTGGGTATCAGTGAATTAATCAAGGTCTTTAGTCAAGAAACAGAAATCATACTGTAATGAACAGGAAAAGTTTAATATACAAAAGTATTAACTAGTAACAGAGGATTCGTTACCTTAAGGGGTTAAGAAACTCCCAAGATTATAGGAAGAACAATTATGACCTAGGACAGGAACAGAGCCCCCAAGGAAGGAACAAATCTAGAAGAGAAGGCCTTCTCTCCTGCAAACCGAGACTCAGCCTTTCCTGCAGAGGGCATGGCTATACAGCCCTCTGGCTAGCAGAGTTCTGTAGGGTCCTGATGAAACTAGCTATGAACCACCCTCTAGGGTTTGGCTGGGGCACTGGCCAAGTCACGGGAAGTTGCTGTGGGGGTGTACTTTCCAGGAAGCTGGCTGGGGCTCTGGAGAACTTCCTGGTGACCACCTGGAATGAAACCACTGAATTCACTGCCACGGGATGTCCCGTGTGCTGTAGGAATAAGGAGAGAGGGAAAAGCCCCAGATCCAGGAAGACAAGGCCTTTTCTCCTGCAGTGCTCCTACAGCACCATTGTGACTGAGGTCCAGAGTGTGCCCCTTGGCAGAGGATAAACAGCCAGAGGACCCACCTCCAGAATCACAAGAGGAACCATGAAAGGAGTCTTTGGAGCCGGGAGGCTCTAAGTCAACACCTGGGACACCCTGGGACTTTGTTAGGTGTCATGTCAACTTCAGTATTTTAATGGTTTCATCGTAAAACCAAAGTTATGAAGTGCAGACAAGGCTTCCTCTCCCAGGCTCCTTTCTATGTTCCATTCCAAATTCTAGCATCTTTGAATGAATAGCAGCATCTTAGACAGCAGCTGGGCTCAATGTGTTCAAACCTTCATGCCAACCACTTCCCTTACAAGGAGGACCTATTGTTTTGGGAATGTTCATCATCTTTGCCCCTGGGGTGTCAGCAGGAAAAGGCTGTCAAGGTTGTCTTAAAAGCCATTTGT
Organism: Redunca redunca; assembly: GCA_006410935.1. Lineage (NCBI taxonomy): Eukaryota > Metazoa > Chordata > Mammalia > Artiodactyla > Bovidae > Redunca > Redunca redunca. The sequence continues at coordinate 121,590 of SJYQ01096414.1, read as the reverse complement.
GCTTCTAGCTCCAGCCACTCAGACATATTTTGAATCATTTATTAAAACCACTTAACCAACTTGTTGACAAAAAATTAAGTAAGATGACTCCTGTGGGATATTTCTCGACAAGGGTCCTCAAGTTGACAATCCTACAGAGATCTGTCACTTGAGTTTTTTTTTTTAACCTGTTTTCATATCTTTCACATGAGGATGATTTTCTCCTCCATTACATAAATCCTGAGACACTTGGAGCTGTGCACGGGAAAGGCACACTATAAATATATGTGCAGTATTATTTATAAAGTCAAATATTTTTGTTACTTGTTTCATAGGTCAGAGTCAAGCAGTGCCCAGTGTGTTGATACACTGATGTCATCTAGCTTCTTCAAGGACATTATTCAAAGACAAATGACCTTTTTCAGAGTACTACAGAGTTTTGGCGAGGAAGGAAACTTTCTCAATCAGAGTGTTAGTGGCATAAGGTTAAGGATTTTGTCTTATTAATCATGGTACCTTCCATATCTCAATGACATTTGGCTCATAGCAGATGCTTAAAGAGTATGGATGGAGGTAGAAAGGAAGGAAGGAATGGAAGGACAGAGTGAGGGGAGAGAGGGAGGGAGGAAGTAACGAAGGACCTTTAGAAAAACCAGCTCCTATTTACAAAACTCTTAGATACAAAACACATGAAGGGTTGAAAATGGTACTGGCTATAGTAGAAACTACAAATCAGGCTAAACACCTGAAGAAACAGTCCTGCATGCTAGGGGCTATGGGCGAGCTCCTGATGTCAGAAACTATGTTTCTTTGATCTGTGTGCCTCCCAGTAATCCTCTTCATTATTACTGAACTGATGTTTGTTAAATTATGTTATTGAATTGAGATGGTAAATCTCACTACCAGGAAAGTTCAGTTCAGTGGCTCAGTTGTGTCTGAATCTTTGCGACCCCATGGACTGCAGCATGCCAGGCTTCCCTGTCCATCACCAACTCCCAGAGATTGCTCAAACTCATGTCCATCGAGTTGGTGATGCCATCCAACCATCTCATCCTCTGTCGTCCCCTTCTCCTCCTGCCTTCAATCTTTCCCAGCATCAGGATCTTTTCAAATGAGTCAGTTCTTCACATCAGGTGGCCAAAGTATTGGACGGAGTTCAGCTTCAGCATCAGTCCTTCCAGTGAATATTCAGGACTCATTTGCTTTAGGATGGACTGGTTGGATCTCCTTGCAGTCCAGGGGACTCTTAAGAGTCTTCTTCAACAGCACAGCTCAGAAGCATCAATTCTTCAGCACTCAGCTTTCTTTATAGTCCAACTCTCACATCCATACATGACTACTGGAAAAACCATAGCCTTGATTAGACGGACCTTTGTTGGCAAAGTAATGTCTCTGCTTTTTAATATGCTGTCTAGGTTGGTCATAGCTTTTCTTCCAAGGAGCAAGTGTCTTTTAATTTCATGGCAGCAGTCATCATCTGCAGTGATTTTGGAGCTGAAGAAAATAAAGCCTCTCAATGTTTCCATTGTTTCCCCATCTATTTGCAGGAAATGATGGGACCAGATGCCATGATCTTAGTTTTCCGAATGTTGAGTTTTAAGCCAACTTTTTCCACTCCTCTTTCACTTTCATCAAGAGGCTCTTTAGTTCCTCTTCACTTTCTGCCATAAGGGTGGTGTCATCTGCATACCTGAGGTTATTGATATTTCTCCCAGCAATCTTGATTCCAGCTTGTGCTTCATCCAGCCTGGCATTTCGCACAATGTACTCTGCATATAAGTTAAATAAGCAGGGTGACAATACACAGCCTTGACCGTACTCCTTTCCCAAATTGGAACCAGTCTGTTGTTCCATGTCTGGTTCTAGATGTTGCTTCTTGACCTACATACAGATTTCTCAGGAGGCAGGTAATGTGGTCTGGTACTCCCATCTCTTTAAGAATTTTCCACATTTTATTGTGATCTACACAGTCAAAGGCTTTAGCGTAATCAATAAAGTAGAAGTAGATGTTTTTATGGAACTCTCTTGCTTTTTCGATGATCCAATGGATGTTGGCAATTTGATCTCTCATTCCTCTGCCTTTTCTAAATCCAGTTTGAACATCTGGAAGTTTCATGGTTCACATACTGTTGAAGCCTGGCTTGGAGAATTTTGAGCATTACTTTGCTAGCATGTGAGACGAGTGCAATAGTGCAGTAGTTTGAGCATTCCTTGGCATTGCCTTTCTTTGGGATTGGAATGAAAACGCACCTTTTCCAATCCTGTGGCCACTGCTGACTTTTCCAAATTTGCTGTCATACTGAGTGCAGCACTTTCACAGCATCATCTTTTAGTATTTGAAATAGCTCAACTGGAATTCCATCACCTCCACTAGCTTTGTTCTTGGAGATGCTTCCTAAGGCCCACTTGACTTCACATTCCAGGATGTCTGGCTCTAGGTGAGTGACCACATCATTGTGGTTATCTGGGTCATGAAGCTCTTTTTTGTACAGTTCTTCTGTGTATTCTTGCCACCTCTTCTTAATATCTTCTGTTTCTGTTAGGTCCATACCATTTCTGTCCTTTATTGAGCCTATCTTTGCATGAAATGTACCCTTGATATCTCTAATATTCCTGAAGAGACCTCTACTCTTTCCCATTCTATTATTTTCCTCCACTTTTTTGCACTGATCACTGAGGAAGACTTTATCTTTCCTTGCTATTCTTTGGAACTCTGCATTCAAATGGGTATATCTTTCCTTTTCTCCTTTGTCTTTAGCTTCTCTTCTTTTCTCAGCTATTTGTAAGGCCTCCTCAGACAACCATTTTGCCTTTTTGCATTTCTTTTTCTTGGGGATGGTCTTGATCACTGCCTCCTGTACAATGTCACAAACTTCTGTCCATAGTTCTTCAGGCACTCTATCAGATCTAATCCCTTGAATCTATTTGTCACTTCCACTTATACAGTAAGGGATTTGATTTAGGTCATACCTAAACTGGTCCCATCACTTCATGGGAAATAGATGGGGAAAAAGTGGCTGACTTTATTTTTCTGGGCTCCAAAATAACTGCAGATGGTGATTGCAGCCATGAAATTAAAAGATGCTTACTCCTTGGAAGGAAAGTTATGACCAACCTAGACAGCATATTAAAAAGCAGAGACATTACTTTGCCAACAAAGGTCCGTCTAGTCAAGGCTATGGTTTTTCCAGTCATGTATGGATGTTAGAGTTGGGCTATAAAGAAAGCTGAGCACAGAAGAACTGATGTTTTTGAACTGTGGTGTTGGAGAAGACTTGAGAGTCCCTTGGACTGCAAGGAGATCCAACCAGTCCATCCTAAAGGAGATCAGTCCTGGGTGTTCATTGGAAGGACCAATGTTGAAGCTGAAACTCCAATACTTTGGCCACCTGATGTGAAGAGCTGACTCATTTGAAAAGACCCTGATGCTGGGAAAGATTGAGGGCAGGAGGAGAAGGGGACAACAGAGGATGAGATGGCTGGATGGCATCACCGACTCAATGGACAGGGGTTTGGGTGGGCTCTGGGGGTTGGTGATGGACAGGGAGGACTGGGGTGCTGCGGTTCATGGGGTTGCCAAGGGTCGGACATGACTGAGTGACTGAACTGAATTGAACTGAATGGTCTAGTGGTTTTCCCTACTTTCTTCAATTTAAGTCTGAAGTTGGCAATAAGGAGCTCAGGATCTGAGCCACAGTCAGCTCCTGGTCTTGTTTTTGCTGACTGTATAGAGCTTCTCCACCTTTGGCTGCAAAGAATATAATCAATCTGATTTTGGTGTTGACCATCTGGTGATGTCCCTGTGTAGTCTTCTCTTGTGTTGTTGGAAGAGGGTGTGTACTGTGACCAGTGCATTCTCTTGGCAAAACTTTGTTAGCCTTTTCCATGTTTCATTTTGTACTTCAAGGCCAAATTTGCCTGTTACTCCTGGTATCTCTTGACTTCCTACTTTTACATTCCAGTCCCCTATGATGAAAAGGACATCTTTTTTTGGATGTTAGTTCTAGAACATCTTGTAGGTCTTCATAGAACCATTCAATTTCAGCTCTTCAGTGTTACTGGTTGGGGCATAGACTTGAATTACTGTGACCTTGAATGGTTTGCCTTGGAAACAGAGATCATTTGGTCATTTTTGAGATTGCACCCAAGTCCTGCATTTCAGATTCTTTTGTTGACTATTGATGGCTACTCATTTTCTTCTTCTGGATTCTTGCCCACAGTAGTAGGTATAACAGTTATTTGAATTAAATTCCAGTCCATTTTAGTTCACTGATTCCTAAAATGTCAATGTTCACTCTTGCCATCTCCTGTTTGACCACTTCTAATTTACCTTGATTCATGGACCTAACATTCCAGGTTCCTATGCAACATTGCTCTTTACATAATTGGACTTTACTTCCATCGCCAGTCACATCCGCAACTGGGCGTTGTTTTTGCTTTGGCTCTGCCTCTTCATTCTTTCTGGAGTTATTTCTCCACTCTTCTCTATTAGCATATTGGGCACATATTAACCTGGGGAGTTCATATTTCAGTGTCATATCTTTTTGCCTTTTCATACTGTTCATGGGGTTTTCAAGGCAAGAATACTGAAGTGGTTTGCCATTCCCTTCTCCAGTGGACCACATTTTGTCAGAACTCTCCACCATGACCCATCAGGGCATGGGTCATAGTTTCATTGAATTAGACAAGGCTGTGGTCTATGTGATCAGTTTGATTAGTTTTCTGTGATTGTGGTTTAAATTCTGTCCACCCTTTAATGGATAAGAATAAGAGGCTTATGGAAGCTTCCTGATGGGAGAGACTGACTGTGGGGTAAAAGATACTATGAGGAAAAGATACTCTTAAACCACTTTCAGGAAAAGAAAGATGTCAGAGAATCAATCATGCTTGTTTGCATCAAATGTGATGTGTCTCTAAGTTACTTACTATGCTTCAACCTTCCCTCACCCCTAGATGATAACTGATACTATTTTAGGGGCATAAAACAAACCCATGGAATCATTTCATTTTGATTTTCCTACTCTGGTTCTGTGACCTTTTCTCTGGCTCAGGCATTAAGCTATGTTGCTAACCCACCTGGTGGAACACTTTGATAAGCTCCTCCCCGCAATGAACATAGCACATCACAGTGACCGTTTCAGTTTCTAAATGCCTCTAAATGCCCACCTATCCCTCCATCAGTTATGTAAGGGAGATAGGGATTATTATTCCTACAAGAAAATCTGTGGATCAAAAAGTTTAAATACATTTGCTAAGGCCCACACATTTCAACCCATGTGGGGCCAGACAGGTGAGGTCAATGTGAAACTGATTTTCAAGGTAAATGTGTGAAACTCCAAAATGTATTGAGTTTTGGGGGGAATCAGAGGTGTAAACTGTTTCTGGGTAATTCAAATTAAAACTTTTTAAATTTTATTTTTAATTGTGGTAACATATATTTCACACACAATTTACCATCTCAACACTTTTTAAGTGCACAGTTCTGTGGTATTAAATACCTTTACATCACCACCATCCATTCTCAGAACCTTTTTCATCTTGCAAAACTGAAATTCTGTACCCATTAAACAACCATTCAGCCTTTTTTCCTCCCCCACCCAACCCTGGAAACCACCATTCCAGTTTCTGCTTCTGTGAATTTGACTACTCTAAATACTTCATGGAAATAGAAACATTCAGTATTTGTCTTTTTGTGACTGGGTTATTTCAATTCAGTTCAGTTCAGTCACTCAGTCATGTCTGACTCTTTGTGATTCTCTTTGTGATTCCATGGACTGTAGCATGCCAGGCTTTCCTGTCCATCACCAACTCCCAGAGATTGCTCAAACTCATGTCCATCGAGTTGGTGATGCCATCCAACCATCTTATCCTCTGTTGTCCCCTTCTCCTCCTGCCTTCAATCTTTTCCAGCATCAGGGTCTTTTTCAGTGAGTTAGTTCTTCGCATCACGTGGCCAGATTATTGAAGTTTCAGCTTCAGCATTAGTCCTTCCAATGAATATTTAGGACTGATTTCCTTTAGGATAGACTAGTTGGATCTCCTTGCAGTCCAAGGGACTCTCAAGAGTCTTCTCCAACACCACAGTTCAAAAGCATCAGTTCTTTGGCAATCAGTCCAACTCTCACATCTATACATGACTACTGGAAAAACCATAGTTTTGACTAGACAGACTCTTGTTGACAAAGTAATGTCTCTGCTTTTTAATATGCTGTCTAGGTTGGTCTTAGCTTTTCTTCCAAGGAGGAATTACCTTTTAATTTCATGGCTGCAGTCACCATCTGCAGTGATTTTGGAGCCATCAAAAATAAAGTCTTTCAGTGTTTCCATTGTTTCCCCATCTATTTGCATGAAGTGATGGGGCTGGATGCCATGATCTTAGTTTTCTGAAGATCTGCCTCCTGAGATGACCTGAGCAGCTTATTTCACTTAGCATAATGTCTTCAAGGTTCAACCATGTTGTCACAGGTGTCAGGATTTCTTTCCATTTTAAGGGTGAATAATATTCTACTGTCTGTTCACACCACGTTTTGTTTACCCATTCAATCAGTGATGGACACTTGAGTTGCCCCTTTTGGCTATTGTCAGTAATGCTATAATGAACATGGATGTATGAATATCCCATTGACACCCTGCTTTCAATTTTTCTGGGAATATACTCAGAAGTGCTGGATCTGATGGTAATTCTATCTTTAATTTTTTGAGAAACAATCATACTATTTTCCACAGCAATCACACCATTTTCTGTTTCTAAACAATGCACAGAGATTCCCTTTTTCCAGCTCTTTACCAACACTTCTTTTCTTTTCTTTTTTTTTTAATAGTAGCCATCCTAATGAGTGTGAGGTTGTATCTCACGGTGGTTTTGATTTGTATTTCTTTAATGATTACTGACATTGAGCATCTTTTCATGTGCTCACCAGTCATTTGCATATCTGCATTGGAGTCCATCTAATTCACATTTTTAAAGCACGGATTTTTGAGCCAGGTTCTTTCTGCAGGCTGGTGGCTTCTGACCCTGGATCATGCTCTGAGCAACAGAACCAGGAGGAGAGGGTCCTTGTTCAGCCCTCATTTGGCACCTAGTCAATCTGCTCCACCATCTCAATTGCCTTTTCAATTGATGACATTTCTTACTTTTTCCTCATTAAGAGTTTTTTTGTAGATTTCTGAATTTGTAACACATGCGCATGGTACAAAATTCAAAAGGTACAAAGGATACCAGTGTAAAATAATTTCCTTCCCTTTCCTGAACCTCAGTCACTCAGGACCCTTACTTTGAGGCTAGCATTGTCACTAATGTTTTGGGCATCCTTCCACTTACTATAAAATATACAGTTTTTTCACTCAATTTTTTCTTTAACAATACATCTTGAAGAATGTTCCATTTTAACATTTTGTTCCCTGGTGTTGGATCTTTAGGTTGTTTACAGTATTTTGCCCTAACAATCAACACTGCATTGAATTACCAATGGTATGTAATTTTTAGTAAACTGAAGAAGTGGACAACTGGTCATGACTTAGCTATGAAACATAGCCCAGTTAACTGACTGACTCAGGTTTTAGATTCATGTTCTAGATTGGCAGCATTGATAGTACCAAGCTTTTTCAATGCAGCATTATTTACAATAGTCAAGATACAGAAACAACCTAAGTGCCTATCAGTGGATGAAAGAAGATGCGTACATATGGTGCACATATATATCACATACACACCATGTGTGTACATGCTTTCCCAGTAGCTCAGCAGTAAAGAATCCACCTGCAATGCGAGCCATGGGAGATGTGGATTCAATCCTTGGGTTGGGAAGATCCCCTGGAGGAGGGGCATGGCAACCCACTCCAGTATTCTTGCCTAGAGAATCCCATGGACAGAGGAGTCTGGCAGGCTACAGTCCGTGGGGTTGCAAAGAGTCGGACACAACTGAAGGGACTTTAGCACGCACGCACAAGTTCACATAGCCACACGAAAGTGAAAGTGAAGTCACTCAGTCGTGTCCGACTCTTTGTGACCCCATGGACTTGTAGCCTACCAGGCTCCTCCATCCATGGGATTTTCAAGGCAAGAGTACTGGAGTGGGTTGCCATTTATACATACACAATGGAATACTACTCAACCATAGAAAAGAATGAGATCTTGCCATTTTCAAACAACAGAGATAGACCTTGAGGGTATCATGCTAAGTAAAATAAGCCATACAGAGAAAGACAAATACCACACAATTTCACTTATATGTGGAATCTAAAAATAAAAAGCAAATAAGCCAAACCAAACCCAGACTCATTGGTACAGAGAACAGATTGGTGGTTTCTAGTGGGGAGGGAAATGTGGCAGGGGCATGCTAAATGGGTGAAGGGGATCAGAAAATACAAGTTTCTAGTTATAAAATAAATGTCATAGGGATGTACAGTACAGCATGGGGGATATAGTCAACAATATTGTACTAACTTTGTATGATGACATATGGCAACTAGCCTTATCGTGGTGATCATTATATACAAACGAATCACTAGGTTGTACACCTGAAATTAATATAATATTGTATGTCAATTGCACATCAATAACCCCACTCCAGTACTCTTGCCTGGAAAATCCCGTGGACGGAGGAACCTGGTAGGCTGCAGTCCATGGGGTCACGAAGAGTCGGACACGACTGAGCAACTTCACTTTCACTTTTTACTTTCATGCATTGGAGAAGGAAATGGCAACCCATTCCAGTGTTCTTGCCTGGAGAATCCCAGGGAAGGGGGAGCCTGGTGGGCTGCCATCTATGGGGTCACACAGAGTTGGACACGACTGAAGCGACTTAGCAGTAGCAGCAGCAGCACATCAATAAAAACAAACTAGAGACTTCCCTGGTGGTTCAATGGATAAGAATCTGTCTGCCAATGCAGGGGGCGTGGGTTCAATCTCTAGTCCAGGAAGAGTCCACATGCCTTGGAGCAACTAAGCTCATATACTACAACTACTGAAGCCTGTGCGATCGAGGGCCCACATGCCACAGCTGCTGAAACCCAGGCACTTAGAGCCTGTGCTCTACAACGAGAGAGGTCCCCCCACCACAACTAGAGAGCTGCCCCCCACCCTCCGCAACTAGAGAAAGCCTGTGCACAGCAATGAAGCCCCAGGGCAGCCAAAAAATTAAAAATAAATAAAAGCAAAGCAGGATCCAGCCCTCAATTTGCATAATCACCTCACCCACCTTACTGTATTGAAAACTGTTATTTCTCATCGTGGCTTTTTCTGCACTGATTTTGATGTTTTAAAATATTGCATTAAAACGTTATTTGTCTTTTTACCACAATAAAGAAAATAGAAAAAAGAAATGCCACACTTTCACAGGACTCCCATAGCAAAGGATATTTCTTTCTAAACCTTTCCCCATAACCAGTTTTTTTTTTTAAAAAAAGAAGGCACTTTATCTAATATTTATATACAAGACAAAATATTATATAGTAAGCCTCATACATTGTCTGAAAAACTATGCCCTAACAATAATCCCTCATAGATCTTGTATCACTAGGAAATAAATGTTAGTGCCACAAGGGCAAGATTGCAATGAAGCAAAAATTTCCAGATAATGCATCAATTTAAGAACTGAAAATTGTACTGAAATAATTTTTAATGGAAATCTTCATGTTATTCCCTGCTTTATGAAATAAAGTACAGGGAACATTGACGATCCTTATCTTGTGGACTGAACACCGTGTTTTTGAGCATCCATTATTGCAGTGTGGTGATTCTGACTGAGTCACTGGATGGACCACGGCCTCTGAGTGCCCTGATGCTAAATGGCCTCCAATTTTCTCCAGGAAACTAACGCTGCCCGATGAAGGCTGATCGACGCTCCTCTAGCGCCTTCTAGTGTTCTGTGCTCACCCTGGCCCATAACTTAACGCTGTATTGAAATTGTTTCCTTGCTTGTCTTCCCCCACCACACCACAAGCTCTGCCAGGGCAAGGATGAGGGTCTTACCACTTTTGTGTACCCAGCTCTTAACAATAGTACGTAGCTAACAATAGTCATCCATAAATATGTGTTGAGTAACTGCATTAATGAACACATGAATAAAGGGGTGAGTGAGTAGATTCCTGTTTTCCTGTTTTGAATTCTCCTCCTTGCTTTCTATGGTTTTCATTTGATGTTCTTTTGCACTGTTGCTATCTATACATTAAGCTACATTAAGTGTGTCGGCGTTTGGCCACTGTCCCTTCCAATTCTCTGTAACCTAAGAAACCGGATGGAGCACATGATTGGGTTTGAAACGTTAGGCGGAGGAGCTCTCTATTCCTAGTGTTTTCCAACCCAATCACGTGCTCCATCAGTTGGTTTCTTAGGTTACAGAGAGTTGGAAGGAGGAGCTTTAGCTTGCAATCTTTCTGGCAGGTGTTTGGGGAATTTAAAGACATATTTTGTTTTCCTTCTGGTTCTTGGGTTCCAAATAGAGTTGTCAGTAAACTGATTGCTGGGTTAGAAAGTTATTGCTCGTTTGTAAATCTACAAAACTTCATTAGGCCTTGGGTTATGTGGTCAACGCAATACTAGGAAGTATGGGGTTATACCTCACAAGGCATGTCCGTGGTAAGAGCGTCATATGGATCTGCTGATGGATAAAAGTGCAGAGCACGGGTCTACTGTCCTCAATGGTAATAACTAGAGACACTGATGCTAGGAAAGACTGAGGGCAGGAGGAGAAGGGGGCAACAGAGGATAAGATGGTTGGATGGCATCACTGATTAAATAGACATGAATTGCAGCAAACTCTGGGAGACAGTGGAGGACAGAGGAGCCTGGCATGCGCGCTGCAGCCCATGGGATCGCAAAGAGTCAGACCTGACTTAGTGACTGAACAACAGCATATGGACACTTACTCAATGTCCAGCACCTTTCCCAAATTCTCTCATCTAATCTTCATAAAAACCCAGTGAGATAGGCGGGGGCACCATTACGAGCTCCATTTTCTAGAGGAGGAAATTGAAGCTTAGTGAGATTAAGAGATCTTTCCAAGGTGATGCAAAGTTGTGACCTTGGCTAACTCCCAGATCTGCCTGATACTAGAGTCTGGAGTCGTAACTGCTCTGCTCCACTGACCCCCGAGGTTTTCAGCTTTGTCAGAGATGCAAGATAAACTCCCATAAAAACACCACGGTGTCTCGGGACACTCCAGCTATAGCCCAGCCCCTGGTGCTTCTCCACTCTTCCCTGGGCCCCACTCTTCAGCTGCTCTGGGCACCTTGCTGGTTTTTTTTTTTTTTTTGCAGGATGTTGAGCCCATTTCTGCTTCAGGGCCTTTGTACTTGCTCTTCCTTCTGCCTGAAACACTCTTTTCCCAAGTATATCCATGGCTTTCTTCCTCATTTCTTTCAATTTTGTGCTTAATTGTTACTTCCTCAGAGAGACCGTTTTTGACCACCATATATAAAATAGCATCCCTTGACATTCCATCTGGCCCACCCCCACTTTATTTTCTTTACCATTACCAAACATGATGGTCCAGAGAAGGCAATGGCACCCCACTCCAGTACTCTTGCCTGGAAAATCCCATGGATGGAGGGGCCTGGTAGGCTGCAGTCCATGGGGTCGCTAAGAGTCGGAGATGACTGAGCGACTTCACGTTCAATTTTCACTTTCGTGCATTGGAGAAAGAAATGGCAACCCACTCCAGTGTTCTTGCCTGGAGAATCCCAGGGATGGGGGAGCCTGGTGAGCTGCCGTCTTTGGGGTCGCACAGAGGTGGACACGACTGAAGCGGCTTAGCTGCAGCAGCAGCAGCAACATGATGGTCATTATCTTTTTACAGATTTTTTTTTTTTAATTTTCTGTGTCTTCCACTAGAGATTTGACTCCAGGAAGCCAGCGACTCTGTGTGTATCTCCAGCAATGAGAACAGTGTCTTGTACATAGGAGAACTCAATATACCTGTCGAATGAACAAATTAAGATCATTAAGATAATTGTTCTTTAAGATAATTGGCAAGTATTGAACAGCAGTTCTGTGCCAGGCATTTTGCCAGATGTTTTATGTTACAGCATCTCATATATTACTTTGCCACATCGCTATGAGAGAACTGTACCTTCTTCTCATTTTACAGGCACAGACAAGGTAACCAAAGTTTAGAGAGGTCGTATAACCTGTTCCAGGGCAGTTAGTAGCTGAGCTGGGATGTGAAAATGCTCTTTCCTATAATTCATCATGGGCTTTCCACGTGGCTCCAATGGTAAAGAATCTGCTTGCCAAGCAGGAGATGTGGGTTCTATCCCTAGGTCAAGAAGATCCTCTGGAAAAGGAAATGGTAACCTACCCCAATATTCTTGCCTGGAAAATCCCATGGACGGAGGAGCCTGGCAAGCTACAGTCCATGAGATTGCAAAAGAATCAGACACAACCAAGTGAATAAATAGTAACCACAACATTTATGCATCGTATCCTGAGAGTTCATTTTCTCCGGGCTTATTTTTCCAGCAGAGCTATACAGTCAATCTCTCTAAAACTTGCAGCAGAGAGTAGTTTCTCTTTCATGTTGCACTGATGTCAACAAGTTCTCACAGACAGAGAGGACAACTGGAAGATGAGCTGCTCAAGCCTCGGCATCCACAGCATAGCCCCACCAGGGTCACACACGAGGAGACTGCTTGTCCAGGACTGATTTCCTCCGGGATGCTTTCCATTCTCTGCTCTTTATTCCAGCTGTGACAGATGGCTTATAAAGGACAGACAGCTCCTTGAGTGAGTGGTAATGAGGAGTGGTCAGAGGACCTTCTAGGCAGAGAAGATTTTGTGTTGCTGCCCATCTCCTTAATACATGGAAAGCTTGTTCCTATGCAGAATATTTTCCGAAGCTTTTGATGAAGTGTCAACAGGGTGGTGTTGTTTTCTTCCGCCCCCCTGAGTGTAGGTTTTGCATCCTGTTTTCCTTGAGCTGCTCTGATTGCTGGAAGTTGCATCATGCCCTGGGAAAGTGGAGTGTCAGTCCCGGATCTCCTGCTGGAGGATGATCATTCTCTGAATGTGGACCTGGAAGATTCTGTCTTTCACAAACCTACCCCACCTGCTTTGGCTTGGTCTTGAGGGGAAGGGTGAGGGAAGGCGGTTCTTTCATACAAAATCAAAACAACTCATAATTACTATCAACTGTTTCCCCTGAGGCACCGATATGGTAGTCTGAGTTTCTGTTAGAAGTTTTGTTGTTGTTCAGTTACTAAGTCAAGCCTGGCTCTTTGCAGTCCCATGGACTGCAGCACACCAGGCTTCCCTGTCCTTCACTATCTCCTGGAGTTTGCTGTTTCCCTTGAGGCAACAATATGGTAGTCTGAATTTCTGTTAAAAGTTGTAGCATTTCATTATGAACAAACCCTGTAACAAGACAGATGCCCCTTTGGTCATGGTTATGAGCGACTTCCCTTTCACTTTTCACTTTCATGCATTGGAGAAGGAAATGGCAACCCACTCCAGTGTTCTTGCCTGGAGAATCCCAGGGATGGGGGAGCCTGGTGGGCTGCCATCTATGGGGTCGCACAGAGTCAGACACGACTGATGTGACTTAGCAGCAGCAGCAGCATAGAGTATTCCTGGTGGCTCAGGTGGTAGAGCATCTGTCTCCAATGTAGGAGACCTGGGTCCAATCTCTGGGTCAGGAAGATCCCCTGAAGAAGGGAATGGCTACTCACTCCAGTGTTCTTGCCTGGAGAATCCCATGGACAGAGGAGCCTGGCGGGCTCCAGTCCACGGGGTTGCCAAAAGAGTCAAATATGACTGTGACTAACACACATAGTCAGCACTGGCTTCCTCCCTAAACCCCCCAACACCCACAATTTCATGCAACAGTGAGGAGGGTAGTTCGGAGCAGAGGGGTGGATTGGAAAAGAGGAAGTTCTAGTCTGTTCCACGTCAGGCCGGTGGGGGTGACCACTGAGAAAGGAGGCTGCAGCTCAGCCAGAGAGGCCATGTGTTGACGAGGCAGCTGGAAGAGATTAGAAACCAGCGTTTTGGCAGCCCACTCCAGTATTCTTACCCGGAGAAGTTCATGGACAGCCCATGGGGTCTCAAAGAGAAGAACACGACTGAGTGACTAATACTTCCTCTGCTCAGGCCAGTCCTGACACCGACGGATCTGTGAGGTGGGGCGGACCTCGTTACCTGCTGTTTTGCAACCCCCAAACAATGAAATGGAAGCTCAGAGAGGTTGATCATTAGCCCAAGCCTGCTTACCTAAGATTCCCTTCTCTATTTAAAACCCTTCATTGATATCCTGTATCTTCACAAAAAAAGAAAACCAAAAAATCCAAACTTCCTTTCAAAAAGGAAGGAGTTCACTTCCTGGAGTGAATTGCCACGCCCTCCTCCAGGGGCTCTTCCTGACCCAGGGATCGAACCTGTGTCTGTCTCCTGCCTTAGCAGGCAGATTCTTTACCACCAGCTCCACCTGGCAGGTGAAACATACACACCACCATATGTAAAATAGATACCCAGTGGGAGTTTGCTGTATGATGAGGGCCTTCTCAGCCCATCTTCCGACCTGCACCTGCTGCCCACCAGCCTGTGTGCTGGGCCCTGGGTCCTGAGAAGTATCTGGGCCTCCTGAGCATGCACTGACCATCCTGGTCTGGCCTTGCTGCTTTGTGTCTGTTATTTCCACTTCCAAAGTCCTCCCTTTAGAGCCACCTGGCAAATGTCTGCTCATTTCTTCAGTTCTGCTCAGGTGCGACCTCCTCTTTCAGGTAGTTCCCTTGACCTCTTCCTGAGTTGGGATTCCATCTTAAAAAGTCCTGTGCTGCCTATTATACAGAGCGGAGTAAGTCAGAAAGAGAAAGAGAAATATCGTATATGAACACATATGCAGAATCTAGAAAGATAGTGCTGATGATCGTATGTGCAGGGCAGCAAGGGAGACACAGACATAAAAACAGACTTTTGGACACAGTGGGGGAAGGAGAGGGTGGGATATTTTGCGAAAACAGCATTGAAACATACATACTGCACATGTGCTAAGTCGTGTCTGACTCTTTGCGACACCATAGACTTTAGCCCACCTGGCTCCTCTCTCCATGGGCATTTTCCAGGCGAGAATACTGGAGTGAATTGCCATGCCCTCCTCCAGGGGATCTTCCTGACCTAGGGATCGAACCCATGTCTCTTATGTCTCCTACACTGACAGGCAGATTTTCTTTACCACCAGCTCCACCTGGCAGGTGAAACATACACATTACTGTAGCTAAAATAGATACCCAGTGGGAGTTTGCTGTATGACCCAGGAAATCCAAAGCTGGTGCTCTGCTCTGTGACAGTCTAGAGGGCTGGGACAGGGAGGAAAGAAGGAGGAAGGTGCAAGAGAGAGGGGACATATGTGTATCTGTGGTCGATTCATATTGATGTATGGCAAAAACCATCACAATATTGTAATTATCTTACAACTAAAAATTAACTATTAAAAGAAAAGCTTCTGTGCTTTGGGTATCCTGCACAGGGCTCCAAAAATCTGACCACTAGTCTTTTCCAGTCTAACACTTCTCAGGAGCGTCCCCTCACCCACAGGATAAGGTTCAAAGCATAGCATCAGATGTGTGGCCCTCCTTATTGTGAACCCTCCCCTAACCTTTTCTTCTAGAACCACACTGATCATCATGGTAGCTACTATCCGCATGTGGCTGTATAAACTTAAAGAATTTAAAAGTAAATAAAATGGAAAAGTCAGTTCTTAGTCACATTAGGCACATCCTAAGTACTAATAGAAATGTGTGGCTTGCAGCTATCATTTTGGATAGATTTAGAGAACATTCCATGGGCAGAACCTCAGATGGGAACAGAAAATTCTATTGGACAGCACTCTTCTAGAAGCATCTACCCCCACTTCCTGTACCACCTCTGTGTCTTCACTTGTCTTGGTCCTTTCCCAGTCCTTTTTAAACTCACTAGTCTGCCCCCTTCAAGTCCCGGCTGGGCAAACTGCAGAACATCATGCTTGGGGGATAATGACCTTCGCTCTTGCCACTCCCTTGCTTTGATCTTACCAGCTGGTAGAGCATCCCTGCTGGAGTAAAGGCGATTTGTGCTCTATCTGAAGGTTATCATTTCAAGGCCACCAAATTCCATTGATTCGAATGGAAAGACACTATAGAATGTTCCTTACCTTCTGTTGACCTGGGACCCTGTGATTCCTCTGCAGGAGCAGCTTCCATATCACAGTCTCATCGAAAGGATCTCAGCGTCCTTATTGGCATTCTGTAGGAGCCTCAGTGACAATGCTGAGCTGATGGAAGGGTCTTATGCGTCATGAATATGAATATCATTATTGAAATGCCTCTGGAAGATGTCAAAGATAAAAGGAAATATTTTATTTTGTGTTCATTAAGCACTAGAAGGTATGTTTCCCCAGGATGCGACTCATTAAGCCTGTAATGGTTAATGGGAGTTAAATTCCAACATCACATCAAGGGGGAGAAATGATCCCTCAAGTATTTGGAAACTCCTTCCTCCAAACTGCTGATCAAAGCTAGGTTATGAACTTCTGCGCTGTCTTGCTAATGGATTAGACTAACTGTGTTCTTTGAATTTTTTTCCCTCTCCAAATACTAACTTTCCCTAAGTAGAGATGATTACAGAAAAGTTTACAAGCATGAGAGATTGTGAGGTCTACCAGAGCCAGTCACCATGATTGGGTTTCCCTCTAGGGGAGAGAAACGAACATTGTATAAATGCCGATTACATATCAGGGGTTTTACTTATGTCTTCTCACAATTCATAGAACCCCAGTGAGATGCTTGTTTCTGTCTTATCCACGAGGAAACTTAGGCCTGGATGGTGAAGTCACCTGCCTCGAATCACATGGCTGATGGGGAAATAAAGTAACAAGCCCAGAGCTGCCTGGTTTAAACACACATCTGGATACACTCTTATGGGTCATCTCCCCAGTGTCTGTCAGATCCCTACTCTGTGATAAATGTTACATATACAGGACTGGGGTCAGCACCCAAGATGAGGAAAAACAGCTAACAAAATATCCAGGTGTGGATATTCATATAAACTCATCCACTAATATAAACTCATCTACTAATGTGGTTTCCTCTCCTTCTGTAAACCTGCTGGTGGGAAAAATGAAGGGGTCCCAGATCATGGTGAACAAGTAACCAGGAAAGTGCCCTGGAGGTGGCTTGGGAGAGGAAGGAGCAGGTGCTGAGGCGAGGGGTGTAGACAAGGTGCTGGCTAGTGCCCTCAGCACGCCTGTGGATGGGACCTTCTCCCCTGCATCTCATCCCACTGTAGAGGCAGCTTCTGGTGACTTCTGGAGGGAGAGAAACCCCAGACAGCTCAGCTCCATGCAGAGTTTCATAACATTTACGACAAAATGTCTCAGCTGCTGAGGATGGAGGAGAAAATGGATCCCTGCTCTCCTTACACCATCTTCCTGTGACAGTTTCTGGGCTCTGAGTGGAACACAGCCCAGTTTTGTCGTTCTCCCTCCCTGGACCTATTCTATGGGTCAGGGTAATATCTGTGCTTTTCTCCTTTGTGCTCTCTTTGGCTTATCCTATCTGGAGTGAAATGTAGGACCCAGGGGAAAAAAAAGAAATGGATTTTCAAAGCAATGCTTGGAGTAACAGACGACCCTGCTGAGACTCCACCTGGAAGGCTGTGCTTGGCTCTGAGCATCTAATTACCAGCCGGGTACCAACAAATGAGGTGAGTGTTGGGAGGAAAGATACAAGAGTGATGGAGGAGGGAAACTGGATTTATGGAGGACGATTAAAAGAGCTGAATGGTGGAACTTTGTAAATGATGATCTGGGGAAACTCAGGGACCATCTACTCATATCTGAAGGTTGTAAACAGTCAGCAGAGTAAGAATTATTTTGCTTAGACCTAAGAAATATAACAAAGAGTAATGAAAAGAAATATATAATAATAATGGACTGTAATTTTACACCTATTCCCATCCCAAGAAACCTCAAAACATTTTATAGTTCAGTGTAATATACATGCTACAGTGGGGTATATTCAGATTATAAAGTGGCTTGTAAATTAGCTAAAGCTTTTGCAAAAATTATAATATTTAGTGAGAGGGTAATGGGCACTTTGAGTAGGAAGTGTGGGGCCCTGGTTGTGCTTTGCTTGGTGCCACTCATGGGCAGACTAGAGGTGGACGAGAGGGTTGTATAAGTATACTTATACTTTGTATAAATAAGACCACTAACCAAGTTTCCCACTGCCATTTTCAGAGGCACACACGATTCAACTCTGTTTTACAGAAAAACATAGAAGACCTACATAGTCTGAGAAATACAAGTCTCAGAAAACCACAGAGGCTACTACAGCTCAGCTCTGAGGTTGTCAGCTACCTGCTCGAGTGGCAGGGACCAGGGACCACATCCAGACCTCCGGGTCACTACACTGCTCTCCTCCAGACCCTGGCCCTTCAGTGACTGCACGGGGTCCCTGCCTCTCTCTGGACCTCAGCTCTTAGTCTCCACTGGAGGAGGCCAATCTTTGTCCCTTTTCTGAATGTGTTACTAAGGAGTGGTGAGACTTTGCCTTTTGCTGTTCCCTCTGCTTAGAATGCTTCTTCCTCTAATATTCATATGGTTCACTTCCTCACTGTGTTCAGCTCTCTGCTTAAATTCCAAATTGTTGACAGACTGTATCTGGCCACCCATCTGCAATAGCAATATTCTCCCAACTTCATTACTCTCCAGCGCCTCCCTCACCTTCTTTATTTTTAAGTTATTATCAACACCCAAAATATACCATATATCACATACTTTCTGCCTCTCATGACTAGAATGTAAGTTCCTGCAGGACAGGGACTTTGCTGTTCTGTCTGCTGTGGCATCACCAGCAGCTGATGATATCACTGGATGTCGCCATTTGACCTTCCCAAAGTGATCTGACCTTACCAAATGACCTCGGGCTCTGTAAAGAGATGTGAGGATGAAGGGTCTCAAAGAGAAGGAATAACTGCAAACTGAGAGAGGTAATGGGCTCCAGAAACTGTTCTTTTATCACTTCTGTCCTTCATAAGTGAGACAAAGAGATCTGCCTTACTTGCTGAGCTCTTGGGCAGAGAAAAGCCTTCTGCAAAAATGAAGCAGAGGACTCCCCTGGTGGTCCGGTGGTTAAGAATCTGCCTGGCGATACAGGGGATGCAGGTTCGACCCCTGGTCTGAGAAGATCCCTATTGAGCCCACGAGCCCTAGAGTCCATGCCCCACAACAAGAGAAGAGACTACAATGGGAAGCCCACAACCAAAATGAAGGGTAGCCCCCACTCGCCACAACCAGAGAAAGACCTCGTGCAGCAACACAGACCCAGTGCTGCCAGGTTAAATGATAAATTTAAAACAAAAAAAAGATGAAGCAGAGCATGAACTCACTGACTATCTGAGTCAGTGTTCAGGAGATGAGGAGGAAAAGCCAAGCCCAAATGTCCTCTCGGGCACACAATCTCATAGCCTGTCCCCGGAGGTTTTGTGTGTGAGGCTGGTCCATCTATCACCTCCTGGCCACTCACAGCATATGCTCAGTAAATATTAGCAAAGTGATATATCTTTTTGATGTCTCAGAATAAAGGAACCTTATATACTGCATGTGTAATTTATACCTGCAGTATGCATTTAACCTTTTAAATTCTTACCATTTCGGTAGTCCTCTGGTGCACTAGTGATCTTCTCTCCAATTTACAGATAGGAACACTGAGGCACAAAATTACAATGTGAGGGAATTTTACACTATAGGAACCAGATTTATAGCCAGAGCTCCTCAAGTTTTAGAACTTTCTTGGGACCCATGGGCATCTCCTACTGGATTCCACGTTTTATATCTATAAGCTCCTTGCCTCCCACTTTGCACAAACTTGTAGAAAGTTGTCAGGGGATTATAAGGAAACTCTTCCTGCAGAATTGGATATGTATATAGAGTAATGATCTCATGCTAGAAAATCTATAAATCCAGACCAACTCTCCTCTGCTGCTGATTACAGGTACCTGAGGTCTCTGGCACAGACTGTTTGCGTAGTGTATATTTCAACTGGCTGTAAGGCCTCACTGCTCCAAGTAGCACTTTGGTATTGTGCTTTTCCTGCCTTCCATCTGGTTAAGAATCTTAATGGCCACCTAGGGCTTCCCTGGTGGCTCAGACAGTAAAGTGTCTGCCTGCAATGACAGAGACCCAGCTTCGATCCTTGGGTTGGGAAGATCCCCTGGAGAAGGAAAAGGCAACCCACTCCAGTACTCTTGCCTGGAAAATCCCATGGACGGAGGAGCCTGGTAGACTATAGTCCCTGGGGTTGCAAAGAGTCAGACATGGCTGAGCGACTTCACTTTCACTCAACTGGTAATGTGTTTTCCAACCTAAGTTTTCAGTGATTGTCTTCAACTTGTAAGTTGCTGATGGGTCAATAGGATCAGAGGTTTCTCTGGTTCCTTTATTGGCGGGTGTCAACATCCTCTTTACTTTTGTCATTAATGCAGCATCAATAGTATGCCAGGTAGCAATGTGGGGGCCTGGAGGAGGTGGACCCTGTCCTTGGCTGGGACCACACAGGAGAGTTGAGAAGCAGAACAGCGAGTGTTTTGTCTAGTGAGGTGAGGCCACACGTTACTCACCATGCGGGGAGCCTCTGAAACCACTTTGTTTAATTATGGGTGGAGTAGCCATACACACAAAACCTCCAGCGACACGCGGTGAGGCATCATGCCGGAGAGGACATTTGGGCTTGACTTTCTCTTCCCGTCTCCTAAACATTGCCTTGGATAGTCGGAGAGATGATACTCAGCTTCACTTTTTCTTCTTTCATGCCTGCTCTGCTTCATTTTTGCAGGAGGCTTTTCTCTGCCCAATAGCTCGGCAAGTAAGGACCGACCTCTTGGTCCCATTTACGAGAAACAGAGGAAGAGATAAAATAAAAAAGATCTTGGAGCCCATGACCTTCCTCAGTCTGCAATTATTCCTTCTCTTTCAGACCTTCCCTTCCCCTATATCTCCTTATTGACCCCAATGTCATTAGAGAAGGTCAAATTAGAAGTACAAGACCAAGAAAGCCAGGTGCCAGTTAAGAAGTACCTTTTATATAAAAAAGCGTTAATGGAGCCATCTCAGACACTCTGTGCAGACCTTCCAGACTAGGTGGGTAATGATGAAGGGACCCTTCTTTCTTTTTAATCAAAGATATATATTTCTTTTCCATTCTTCACCTGGTGGTGTGGAAATTTCACTAACCAGGTAACAAAAGGGAGTCCACTGGGCAATATGCTTTCGAAGGGAAGGAATTAGGTCAATTTGCCATTTAGTTCTACATGTTGTGAAAAATATTGCACAGATTTTGGCCCCTGAAATGGCAAATTACAGTGTGGAATGCTCAGTGTGATTTGGGCATTGTGGCCGCCTTTGTGAGCCTGCACCAGGGTCAAACCTGGACCATAATGTTCTCAAAAAAAGGGTGTCCTCCATTTGCAAAGAAATTTTATTTGACTCATATGTCAGGTGTCATGGTTGTGTGTCCATACTGAACACGTTCAGTCGCTCAGTTGTGTCCGGCTCTTTGCGACCCCACGGACTACAGCACACCAGGCCTCCCTGTTCTTCACCATCTCCCGGAGCTTGCTCAAACTCACGTCCACTGAGTCGGTGATGCCATCCAACCATCATCCTCTGTCATCCCCTTCTTGCCCTGCCCTCAATCTTTCCCAGTATCAGGGTCTTTTCTAATGAGTCAGCTCTAGGTAAATAAATCTGGAGACGAAAGTGGCAGGATACGGAGAACGTTTTGAGCACTGGGTGAAGTGATGGTTTTGAGTTCAGTATGTGCGGGTTTTTTTTTGTTTTTTTTTCTGTGCAAATGAGTTTTTGAGGGTTTCTCTATCAAGTTTTAATTTAGGAATGTAAAGTTGGTCTGTAAGAGTTAACAGGCTCTAATTTTAATGTAAAACACCAAAGTAAGAGAAACAGTATAGAGTTACAGGAAAAGTAAATACATGCTTGGAATCAGATACTGGCTTCAAACCCTAACTCTGTTTCTTACTAGGTGTTATGAGCAAGTTGTTTAAAAACTTGCAGCTTCCACTTCATCTTTAAAAGGGAACAATAGCATCTATCTATTATAAGCCTGAGAATTCAGTGATATTACATGTGTAAAGCTCTCAGCACATGGGATGCACTCAATTAACTTTAATCTCTTTCCACCCTCTGTCCACCTTAAGATGCAGCAGATGAAACGCACAGCCAAGGTCACCAGAGGAGGCTCTGTGTTCTGCATACAAGAGCTGTTGCTGAATGTGTTTTCAGATACCGGTTCTCAAGGTGGCCAGATCAAACCCACAGCCTCAGGAGGCTTTGGGGCCCCAGAAGGCTGCTTACTGCACACCAACTTTGTTTAGAATCCAGATACTTGAATGCTTCAGTCCTCTTTGGAGATGCAATGTGACGGTGGAGGAGTAAGCCTGACCTGGGAGCGAGGAGCCTGGATGAGCAGTGAAGTGGCCAAACAGACATCAAGTTTGCTGCCTAGTCAGCACGTACACTCCACCTTGGGTCTGAGAGGAGAGATGAGGGGCATTCCAGGGCATTCTCAGAACTCTGGCAGGAAGCCCTGCTCTCGCAAGTGATGGTAGGCAGTAATCACAGGCTCTGCGGAGGACTGGAGCGGAAGCCACTCCATCTCGCTGTGATCAGTGACACTTCCTTCCTCCCGGGGGAAAGTCCTGGGCAGTTATGCCCTCCCTGCTTTGGCAGGACAGATGCCATTCTGTCTTGTGAAGCAGGGAAGAACCTTGCCTTCCACTCTGTCCTGCCTTTTCCTCCATCCTTTCAGAGTCTCCTATACATTTTCTCCTTATAATCAAGTCTTGTTCAGAACAAACAGGAAAAAATAACTTCCCTCAAGTTAATAGGCTCCACAATCTTTAGAAATGCTGCTACGTGTCTTGTTGTTCAGTTGCTAAGTTGTGTCCTACTCTTTGAGACCCCATGGACTATAGCATACAAGGCTCCCCTGTCCTTCACTATCTCCCAGAGTTTGCTCAAATCCGTGTCCATTGAGCTGGTGATGCTATCTAACAATCTCATCTTCTGTCACCCCTTTCTCCTTTTGCCTTCAAAGTACAGAAGAGCCTGGTGGGCTACAGTCCATATGGTCACAAAGAGCTGGACATGCCTGAGTGACTAACACTTTCACTGTGTGTCTAGCATGGCTTAAAACCAATTCAGGACACCCTCAGAGGTGGTTTCAGGGAAGTAGGCTGGAGTGAGATGGAGGTGGTTTGGGAATAAAAAGGGAAATGTGAGAGCCAGGAGACTGGGGCAGGTGAGGATGACTGATGAGAAGTAGAGAGGTAGGGTCTCTGGGTGAGAATCGGGATTTGGGGGCAAAGAGATAGAACTGGACTGGCTGTGGAGCCTGGCTCTCTCTCTGCCTCCTTGAGACACTTTCAGAAAAGGCACATATTACCTTCCACTGCTTTCTGTGATGGAATTTGTGTTTCTTTTGAATGCAACCCTGCAGTGAGACATGCCTGGATTAATTCAGGGGCCAGGAGTTGTTGTGACATGTTTAATGCACATCGGATGCTGGTGACACCGGCTGAACACTTCACATTCATTTGCACACCTAACTTTTACAGCAATCTTTACATTTATCCCCATTTCACAGAGGACAAAACCAAGGCTTAGCAGATTTTAAGTTAAAAAAATCTACAACAAATATTCATTTCTCACCATCCTGGAGGCTGGGAAGTCCAAGAGTAAGGGGCCAGCAGATTCAAGAAAGACACTGTGAAGTTGTGAAGTGGCAAAGGCAGGGTTGAGTGAGAAACCCAGGTGTGTCTGACTCCAGAGCCCACAAGCTCTCCCTGCCCCCTGCACTTTCTTCCTGTTACAGAAGATGCTATGTCTTGGGAAGGAATCTGTGCTCACCACTGGATCACCAACACTGGGCTATATTTCTAAATATCACACAAGCGAAACCTGGAGTAGCACGAACTCAGTTAATCCACCCAACACACCTGTGCTGAGCAAGATGGCGTGAGTCAGTCCTCTTTGGTTTTTAAACTCAGAAGGCTTCATAGGAATATGCTTCTGAGTTGACAGCTACCCTCTCAAGCAAAACATTTCATGGCTTAATTATTTCTCAGGAGACTTTCAGTGCCTCACAGAAGTGCCCATTCACTCGAAATTTGGAATGATGAACAGGCAAAGAAAATCAGCAGAATCGGCAAATCCAAGACACGGTCAAGTATGTTCCCAGATGCTTCATTGTTATTCGGGGACAAAAATAAAAGGGTATAGGGTTCCCAGATGTAATGTGGATCCCAGAGTATGCTCCAGATATGCTTTTGATGGGGTGTACACCTCATTCCATCAATAAAATTGGGGCAACAGATAACACTGATGGAGGGATAGGTAAGTTCATCAGGGCATAACTTCTGAAATCAGAGGGCAGAGTTGGGTAGAAATTAATAGTAGCAACTCACAACTGGAAGGCATTTTGAAAAGTTATCTAATCTGTCCCCCCTAAATCAGTGGAGGTAGTTTTATTTTGAAAGACCCCCAGCAAACTTTTTTTTTTTTGGTAGAGTCATTGCAGTGTTAACAACTCTCACTTGCTAGAAATTGAATCC
This sequence comes from Redunca redunca, assembly GCA_006410935.1. Taxonomy (NCBI): domain Eukaryota; kingdom Metazoa; phylum Chordata; class Mammalia; order Artiodactyla; family Bovidae; genus Redunca; species Redunca redunca. The sequence goes on along the minus strand of SJYQ01096414.1, from coordinate 97,013 downwards.
CCCTAATTCATCACCTGTCACAGCAAACACAAGCTTATGGAATCTATCTATTTCTCTAAGGATTTACAATCCTACCACTTCCAAAAGGTATGTGAGGCAACCCGCTGATGGAGTTGGCTCAGAGCTTGGGGAAAAAATGTAAAGAAGCTGAGGGCTCTGTGATGTGTTGCCTTAAAGAAGGACAAAGGGTGGCCTCGGTGTGTGAGCATCTGGGCTGGACACATCATAACTGGAATGGACTGAGGGGCAGAGAGTGTCCCAGGGCTACAATCGGTGCAGAGTGAAAAGACTGTGTAAGTTGCTTTGAAACTCTCTAGGAAAAGAAGACAGTGGCAACAGGTAAATTTTGACACAGTAGAAGATTAGAGGAAGTAATCTTCAAATCTTACGTCCCAGTTTATACCCTGTGTCACAGAGGATCCTTAAGGAACATGTGCTGTGCTCAGTCGGTCAGTCATGTCCGACTCTTTGCAACCCCGTGGACTGTAGCCCACAAGGCTCCTCTGTCCATGGGATTCTCCGGGCAGGAATACTGGAGTGGGCTGCCATTTCCTCCTTTAGAGGATCTTTCTGACCCAGGGATTGAACTCGAATTTCTTAAGTCTCCTGTGTTGGAGAGACATTCTTTACCAAGGAACATGTCGGGGAGTTCAAATGAATCCTGCCATTGTTCCAAAGCTGGATGGGTAAGTGACTTATGAAAAGGGAAATCCAGGTGGTAGCAGGAGGGGAAGGAGAAGCTGTGGTTCTGGAGGTAGCAACTAGGCGGGGATGCTGGCTGTGGGCAAGGATGCTGGCTAAGCCAGGACTGTGCAAGGCAAGAATGAGGCTCGCTATCAAGTGAAGCTCAACAGGAAGGAGTCTCATCGGCCTCTGTGAAGGTACTGTGCTGACCTTTCAGGCAGCGCTACAGAAGAGCTTTTCATGCTGACAGGCTGAAAGAAAATGCAAATGTTGAGAACAACTGAGTGAACTGAGGGCGAGGAGCCTTAAATGGGCTAGAAGCAATCTCGGCTGTGTGAAAACACAGTGTGCATAATACGGAAGCTAGAAAGGCTCCTTCTCTTCATTAAGAGGAAGATTGTTCAATCATGGTGCTCCTCTTATTGCTATGGTTACTACTGTGGACTCAACGCAGTAATTAAACTGGGATCCGAGGTGCTTTACCAATACCAAACATCAGAATGGGTATCATGGTGTGTATGTGAGGCAAATCTTGCACAATGCCTTCAGTGGTAGAAAACAAAAACTAGTAAAAATGTGCAAACAAACAAATAAATAAACAAAAGGAAGAAAACTGAGGGACCCTTATGGACCCTTGTGTGCCCTGCACCTAGCAGGAAGTCTAGGACTTGGATGGAAGGAGGGGCTGAGGGATAGATGGATGGATAGGTGGGTAAATGGATGGATGGACAGATGGAGAGACAGGTGGATAAATAAATGGATGAATAGGAGGATGAAGGGATAAGTGGATGGATGGGTGAGTGGATGGACAGATGCGTAGGTAGGTGGGTGGATGGATGGATAGTTGGCTGGGTGGGTAGATGGATGGATGGATGGATGGATGGATGAGTAGATGAATAGGTGGATGGATGGATAGGTAGGCACATAGATGACTGGATGTTTACAGTTAAAAGTTTACCCAGAACAGCTGTAAAACAGGAAGGGGCTGGGAGGAAAATGGATTAGCATCACTGGTTATGGGGCTTCCCAGGTGGCACTAGTGGTAAAGAACCTGCCCGCCAATGCAGGAGATGTAAGAGATTCAGGTTTGATCCCTGGATTGGGAAGAACTTCTGGAGGAGAAAATGGCAACCCACTCCAGTGAGTTTGTCTGGAGAATCCCATGGACAAGGAGCCTGGCAGGCTACAGTCCACAGGGCCGCACAGAGCTGGGCCCTCCTGAAGCGACTTAGCACACACACGCGTCACTAGTTATGGATAACAGACACCTTCTGGAGCACCGCTGCACCATCCCCACGCACAGCCCTTGAAATGCTGTTGATCTAGGTGACTACATCAGCAGCTGTTGTTCCTGATCAGTTCCCACCCTTTCCTTGCTCTGTGACAGCCTGTTTGCCCGGTTTTCCTCATTCTTCTTTGGCCATTGCCCCTCAGACCTCCTCGCTGATGTTCCTCTACCTAAGCTCTAGATGTTACAGTGTTCACTCTCAGCCCTGGGCCCTGTTCTCACTCTTACTCCTTGGGTGAACTCAACCACTGCCATGATTTAAAAACCCTCTTTATCCTGATGGATCTAAATTTTATCCTTGGAGAGAGCTCTCTCTACGCAATACATTCACAAGGACAATGACCTACTCTTCAACTCTGATGTCTCAGAGGCAGCTGATGCTTCATGTGTTTGAAGCAGAGCAGTTTCCCTTCCTGCCCATTCACTGCTCCAGGGCTCTGGTCTCGATGCTGGTACCTGCACCCACCCAGCTGCTCAGACCCAGAAGTATGGGGAGCCTCTTGGTTCTACCTTTTATCTCACTCCCTTCTCTTCCCAATAGAATACATCCACACACCGGTCATGTCTGTCTCCCAAGTTAATCTAGAATCCTTCTCTTCATCTCTGTTGCCATAATCTTGGACTAAGAAGTCAGTATAGTTTCTCCTCTGGACCCTCAGTTGCTCCTCACTGATCTTCCTGCTTCCACTTTTCCTTTCCAGTTACCCATTTATGCTGTCACTTGAACGATCTTCCAAAATAAACAAAAAATGATGTATCTAATTAAAACTCTCTCATTGCTCCCTAATTGCACTGACAATAACATTCACAACCTGGCTGTCAGATCTAGGAAACCATGACTTCTGAGACCCAGCCCAATTCAGCCTTGGGCCACCCTGGCATTTAAGGTTCTCAAATATACCCAACTGAATGCAGAGTTACAGAGAATAGCAAGGAGAGATAAGAAAGCCCTCTTAAGTGAACAATGCAAAGAAATAGAGGAAAACAATAGAATGGGAAAGACTAGAGATCTTTTCCAGATAATCAGAGATACCACAGGAACACTTCATGCAAAGATGGGCACAATAAAGGAGAGAAATAGTAGGACCTAACAAAAGCAGAAGAGATTAAGAAGAGGTGGCAAAAACACACAGAAGAGCTGTACAAAAAAGATCTTAATGACCCAGATAACCATAACGCTGTGGCCATTCACCTACAGCCAGACATCCTTCAGCATGAAGTCATGTGGGCCTTAGGAAGGATTATTATGAAGGAAGCTAGTGGAGGTGATCGAATTCCAGCTGAGCTATTTTAAATCCTAAAAGAGGTGCTGTTAAAGTGCTGCACTCAATGTGCCAGCAAATTTGGAAAACTCAGCAGTAGCCACAGGACTGGAAAAGGTCAATTTTCAATCCAATTGCAAAGAAGGGCAATGCCAAAGAATGTTCAAATTACTGCACAATTGCACTCTTCTCACATGCTAGCAAAGTAACGCTCAAAATCCTTTAAGTTAGGCTTCAACAGTATATGAACTGAGAATTTTCAGTTGTTCAAGCTGGATTTAGAAAAGGCCGAGGAACCAGAGATCAAATTGCCAACATCTGTTGGATCACTGAAAAAGCAAGAGAATTTCAGAAAAACATCAACTTCTGCTTCATTGTCTATACTAAAGCCTTTGACTGTGTGGATCACAACAAACTGTGGAAAATTCAAGAGATGGGAATACCAGACCACCTTACTTGTCTCTTGAGAAGCCCATATGCAGGTCAAGAAGCAATAGTTAGAAGTGAACAACAGACTGGTTCCAAACTGGGAAAGGAGTATGTCAAGGCTGTATATTGTCACCCTGCTTATTTAACTTATTATGCAGAGTACATCATGCAAAATACCAGGCTGGATGAAGCACAAGCTGGAATCAAGATTGTTGGGAGAAATATCAATAACCTCAGATATGCAGATGATACTACCCTAATGGAAGAAACTAAAGAGGAACTAAAGAACCTCTTGAAGAAGGTAAAAGAGGAGGGTGAAAAAGCTGCCTTAAAATTCAACATTCAAAAAACCAAGATCATGGCATCCCATCACTTTATGGCAAATAGATGGGAAAAAATGGAAACAATGACAGACTTTATTTTCTTGGGCTCCAAAATCACTGCGGATGGTGACTACAGCCATGAAATTAAAACACGCTTGCTCCTTGGAAGAAAAGCTATGACCAACCTAGACAGCATATTAAAAAGCAGAGACATCACTTTCCTGACAAAAATCAGTCTAGTCAAAGTTATGGTTTTTCTAGTAGTCATGTACAGATGTGAGAGTTGGAACATAAAGAAGGGTGAGTTGATACTTTTGAATTGATGCTTTTGAATTCTGGTGCTGGAGAAGATTCTTGAGAGTCCCTTGGACAGCAAGGAAATCAAACCAGTCAATCCTAAAAGAAATCAATCCTGAATATTCATTGAAAGGACTGATGCTGAAGCTGAAGTTCCAATACTTTGACCACCTGATGCAAAGAGGCAACTCTTTGGAAAAGACCCTGATGCTGGGAAAGATTGAGGGCAAGAGGAGAAGGGGATGACAGAGAATGAGATGGTTGGATGGCATCACTGACTCAATGGACATGAATTTGAGCAAACTCCAGAAGATGGTGAAAGACAGGGAAGGCTGGCATGCTGCAGTCCATTAGGTCACAAAGAGTCAGACATGACTGAGTGACTAAAAACAATGGCAACAACAAAATAAACTCAGCTCTTCCCTGCCCTGCGGCTTCATTTGTGTGGTTCCTTAGACTGGAATATTCTTCCCCTTTCCTTTTATTTTAACTTTTAACTTTATATTGGAGTACAGTTGATTTCCAATGTTATGATAGTTTCAAGTGTACAGCAAAGTGATTCAGTTATACATATATATGTATCTATTCTTTTTCAGATTCTTCCTCCTTTGCTGCTGCTGTTGCTGCTAAGTTGCTTCAGTCGTGTCCGACTCTGTGCGACCCCAAAGACAGCAGCCCACCAGGCTCCCCCATCCCTGGGATTCTCCAGGCAAGAGCACTGGGTTGGGTTGCCATTGCCTTGCTGCTAAGTTGCTCAGTCTTGTCCGACTCTTAGTGACCCCATGAACTGCAGCCTGCCAGGCTCTTCCGTCCATGGGATTTTCCAGGCAAGAGGGCTGGGGTCGGGTGCCATTGCCTTCTCCTTTAGGCTGTTACATAATATTTAACAGAGTTCCCTGTGCTGTATAGTAAGTTCTTATTGGTCATCCATATTCTTCTCCTTCCCCTTGAATGACTAATTCCTACTTCTTCAGGGTTCAGCTTAAACCCTTAAGTTGTATCTCTCTCTAGTATTTGTCTGTTCAGGCTGCTATAACAGAATACCACAGACTGGGTGGCCTATTAACATCAGAAATATATTTCTCCCACCCCTGGAGCCCAGGAAGTCCAAGATTAAGCTTGCAGATTCTGCATCTGGTGAAGACCCCTCCTCCTGGTGCATAGATGGCCATTTCCTCACCATGTCCAAACAGCAGAAGGGGTGAGGGAGCTCTCTGGGGTCTCTTTTAAAAGGGCACTAATCCCATTCATGAGGGACCCACCCTCACAATGTAAGCTCCTACCAAAGGCCCCTCCTCCCAATACATCACATTGGGACTTAGGTTTCAACATATGAATTTGGGGGTAGATCCAAACATTCAGTCTATATCATTCCCTGCAACCATTCTTCTCTACCATAACAGTTTGTACTTCTGCATACTATTTCCTCTCACTTTATAATTTATAAACTTATGTGCCTATTTTGGTTGTGTCTTTTTCTGTCTACTAAATCACAGTTCCATAAAGATTGGGGGTACTTTTTGTGTTGTTCACAAGTTTCTATTGGGTTGGCCAAAGAGTTCACTTGGGTTTTTCTTACCATCTTACAGAAAAGCCCAAACTTTTGGCCAACCCAATATTTTCTAGGAATCTGGAACTGAGAATCAGAGATGGTATCAGTCTCTATTAGTTGCCTGCATTCAGGCAGAAATCCTCCAGAAGCTGTGGGAATGAATCTCTTACCAGAGAAGAGAAAGCAAGAGATGAAACTCCTACCAGAAAAGTGATATAGACCCAGTGGTGGAGAGACAGGGAGAGACACAGACTCAGACAGAGGCAGATACACCCCTGCGCTCTCTGGTTTTGGTTTTGTTAGTTTTTTTTTTTCCTTATGAGATCTCAAAATCCTCACACCAGTCCTGTTTTAGCTTGGGCTAAGCTGAGTACATTTCTATGAGCTGAAACCAAGAGCGGCTGTTCAGAGATAGAGACAGAACAACTGGAAGGAAGTTTCCTTTTAAGCAAAAAAAAATACACATGTTGAATCACTCGTTACAATGGACCAGTGACAAATCTCAGGAGCTGGGGAATGAGCACTCCACACCCCAGGGAGTGCCTGTTACCTGTTCTCAGTTTGGGATGGCACTTCTCTGATCTACAGTCTCTCCAAGTGTCTTTGTGCTGGAGTGTAGCCGTGGGCTCAGGAAGGCCAAGCCTCTGACCACCGGGACACCAGTCAACTGGAAATAGAGTCAGATGTGAACCCCGGAGTTCTCTGTCTTGGCAGCTGCAGCAACCCTTCAGGGCAACGATAGATTCATGTTTCTTCCTTCAAAGGATGGGGCTGGGCTAATGCAACACATCCTTCCTGAAAATGATGCTTGTCTAGGTTTCTGTGCTTTAGGGTATGTGATTTCTGAAGGGTAAATATGGCCTTAAAGGGGGGAAATTGTTCTGCTTAACTATGCAGAGAATTCCCAGTGGTTCCTTTAATTTGGTTTTCTCCAATAGGGCACATTTGCATTTACTGACTTGTGGCTTTTTAGAATAGCAAATGCATCTCTCTCTTCTCTGTGTTTCATTAAATGACTAGGCAGTCTCTAAGCTACACTAACATTAGCCAGTACTCCTGAGATTCAGAGGCTTGTCCATCTAGCTGGCTGGTTTGTTTTCTTCCACCCTTCCTCCCCCATCATTTTTCATTTTATATCCTTCTGGTCACTGGGCCTCAGAAACGAGGGCGTGTGTGTGTTTGTGTGGACTTCCCAAGTGGCGCTAGTGGTAGAGAACCTGCCTGCCAGTGCAGCAGACATGAGAGACACGGGCTTAGTCCCTGGATCGGGAAGATCCCCTGGAGGGGGGCATGGCAACCTGCTTCAGTATTCTTGCCTGGAGAATCCCCATGGGCAGAGGAGCCTGGCAGGCTACAGTCTATAGGGCTGCACAGAGTTGGACATGACTGAAGTGACTTAGCACACATGTACACACGTGTATATGTGTGTGCAACATACAGATGTGATGGGATAGGGAGATAAGAGGACAAAGAGTGTATGAAATCTTGCTTAGGATAAAAAAAGACTGCTTTGGTCCACAGCTGAAGTTAGTAAAGGCATGGATTTTTTTTTTTTTTTATTGTTTTGTTTTACAATTTAGTGTTTTAATAGGCTGTCACAGCATGGCACTTAATATTTGATGTTGGTGATGTGTGTTACCAAGTGGCTCCCCCTCTTATCCAACAGTGGGGAGGGGCAATTCTGAGCAGAAGGTCTGTCACTTCTGTGGTCACGTGGCCCCTGGACTCCAGCCTGAGCCTGAGGGAGCAGCAGGGACCGAGACCAGCCCAGCTGGGAGCTCACATTCCAGAATGACACAGCTGAGTGATCAAAGGGAGAATTCTCCATACTCTAGCAGAGAAGCCAAGACATCGGGGTTGATCTAACACACCCTCTGTGGTTGGACGTTTTCTTTGCCCCGGTGTTTTGTAACTACGATTAAGGCAGATCAGGAATCACTCGCTGGAATGAATTACAAGTAGAGAGCAAAAGGTTTCCCACAAGAAACTCTGAAAATTCGACAGGATTCCCTAAAAAGTCAAGAAAGGCTACAAAACAATTCCATGATGCACTGGAATTACCAACATGCAAGATAATAACTTTCAATCAAATCGGGTCTGCACCCACATTGTCCTTTGGATTCATTTAAGTAAGTTTCTTAGGGTTGGATGATCTAAATCCATGCCTGCGGAGAGCATCTTTTGCCTTTTTAATAATAGTCTTTAAAAAATGAATTTGTTTTCCTCTACATGTTATGAGCTCTTTGGGTAGGGAAAAAACACTTCCCAGAATTTAAGCTTTGTAATGGAAGCAAGTTTTAAAAATACAGCTTGATATATCTGAGAAGAAAAAGAGCCTAGCTCAGGAGTCAAATATTCTGGTTTTGAGACGTTATTTTCCCACTGCACTTGGGCAAATTGCAACATTTCCAAGCCTTCCTCCTCTGAAAATAACACCTCCTTCACCTGGATGTTAGAAGGATTGGATGAGATATGGTATGTGAAAGTATTTTGTAAACTGTGAACCATGAAGAAATTTATTATTTCTCCTCTAGGCTACTAGCTGTCGTTTTCAGCAGTGGTTGTTGGTCAAAACAGTGACAATTCTTTTTCTACTTGCACAGTATTTTATAGGCACATGATATTCAACATTTATGTGCTCAGAGCTGTAGCTGATCTGCTGACTTCTCTGGATTCATCGTGAAGCCAGGACCCATCAACTTGTCCTAGGATGTTAGGAGCATGTGTTAGGATTAGAACCTTCCAGGCTATGTATGCTCTGGGAGTAACTTCTGTTTCTGGAACTATCAAGTGGCATTCAAATGATTTCATCTCTTTCCCCTATATGAATCTCCTCTGATCACCTTCAAATTTCCTCTGGCATGCTGAGATGGAGCACAGTTCTGGCATGCTTAGTTCAGGAGCATAGCATCTGTGATATTTCTTATAGATCCAAACTCTAACACAACAAGAAATTGTCTCAGGGAGTCTGCCCCATAGGGGCTTCTGTAATGTGCTGACTTAAAACTCATCCAGCATTTAGTGCAACATTTATGACGTAAATGTTTGGCACAGGGTTAGGTCCTGTGGAATGTAGAACATGTGCAACTACACTCTTCCAAGGTAAGAAGCAACCCCAAATATATGTAAATATTCACATGACATGAACTGAAGATTATTTATAAAAAGAACCTGTGGGACTTTCCTGATGGTCTAGTGGTTAAGTACTCTTCGCTCCCAATGCAGGGGGCACGGGTTTGATCCCTGGTCAGGAAATTAACATCTTGCATGCCACATAGAATGGCAAAAAAATAAAATAAGAATCTTGCATTTTTGCTGGCAATGTGCCCTGTGTGGTTTGGAAGGTGGCACAGTGGTGATGCTAGAACTTCCCAGGTGGTGCTAGTGGTAAGGGATCCGCCTGCCAATGCAAGAGACATAAGAGATGTGGGCTTGACCCCTGAGTCAGGATGATCCCCTGGAGGAGGGCATGGCGGCCCACTCCAGTGTTCTTGCCTGAAGAATCCCATGGAGCCTGACAGGCTGCTGTCCATAGGGTCGAAAAGAGTCGGACACAACGAAGTGACTTAGCATACACAGCACACAGACATTCCAGGGCCACATTATCACAAAACCACAAAGCCAGCCCAGGGTCCAGAAAGGCTGCTCTGGTGGGCATTGCTTCTTTATTTGCCAGAAAGCAGTTTGGCCCAAACATTTCTTTTCCTTGACTGTGAAAAGCTTAAGGCAGAGTACATTTGGCTGAGGATAAACCCTTATATCCAGCCCACTCTCAGGACCAGACCTGTTGTCAGGAGGGCACTATTGCCAACTTGGTGAGGAAGTTACTTACTGGCACATGAAACAAGATGGGGAGAGTGATGATCTTGGCTGGAGGCTTTGAGGGGGTACCTGGGCAGTTGTTATCTTGCTAACTTTTGCTTCATAAAAGGATGTTAATTTTGTCAGTTTTTCTTCTCATTGACTGCATAATATTTACCCTTGGAAGTGACATTACCACATGGATCAGCTCTTTTCCAACTTAAAATGGGAGGAAGTTGATGTCATCAGTGAGGTTGATATAAACTTCTCCAAACAACAGTGGATACGGAATGGTGGGCAGACTAATGTCTTCTAAACCAGGCTTGACCAAGCCTGTCCCACAACCACCTGCTAATGGACATATCTTCCACGAGCTGTTTATGTACACAATCAATGGAGCCAGTCAAGTAAGCATCACACAGCCAGGAACAGACATGAGTGTTCAAACACGGATCCATTGGTAACCGTCCTCCTATTTTCACCTTCATAGTGATGCTTTCAGAGATTCATTAAAATACATTGTTTTGATTGTTGAAATTTAAAAAGCATTACTTCTTTTATCATTTCAAGGTTTCCCAGAGCTTAAAGAATTTTGAATAACTAATTGCTAAAGTATCACAATGTAAAAACAGACCCGGAAGATTTTCTTGGCAGTAAGACCTGTCTGTGAGCGTTTGAGCCCCCGTGGAGGTGTGGGTCAGCAGTGGCCTGACACGGGGACACTGGCACAGCAGTCCTGGGAGGCACGTGGTCATTTTGGAGGTCACCGTTAGTCCTACCAGAGAGCCTATAGGCTTCAGGACTGGGCCACCTCAGGCCAAACAACTAACAGAGGCTTACCCATCAGCAGACAATTGGACTAAAGATTTACTGGGCATGGCCCTCCCTACCAGAGCAAGACACAGTTTCCCCCACAGCTGGTCCCTGGAAGCAGACAGAAGAAGCAAGAATTACAATCCCACAGCCTCCAGAACGAAAGCCACAATCACAGAAGCTAACCAAAACGATCCCATGAATCACAGCCTTGTGTAATTCAATGAAGCTATGAGCCATGCCATGCAGGGCCACCCAAGATGGATGGGTCATGGTGGAGAGTTCTGAGAAAACGCAGTCCACTGGAGAAGGAATGGCAATCCACTTAGTGTTCTGGCCTCGTGAATCCCATGAATGGCATGAAAAGGCACTGGAAGATGAGCCCCCCAGGTCACTAGGTGTCCAATATGCTTCTGGGCAAGTGCAGAGAAAGCTCCAGAAATAATGAAGTGGCTGGGCCAAAGTGGAAACAACAGCTGTGGATGTGTCTGGTGGTGAAAATAATGTCTGATGCCATAAAGAACACTATTGCATAGGAATCTGGAATGTTAGGTCCATGAATAAGGTAAACTGTAAGTGGTCAAGGAGGAGTTCGCAAGAGGGAACATCAACATATTAGGAATCACTGAACTAAAATGGATGGGAATGGGTGAATTTAATTCAGATGACCATTATATCTACTACTGTGGGCAAGAATCCCTTAGAAGAAAAAGAGTAGCCCGCATAGTCAACAAAAAATTTCAAAATGCAATACTTGGGTACAATCTCAAAAATGACAGAATGATTTCAGTTCATTTCCAAGGCAAACCATTCAACATCACAGTAATCCAAGTCTATGCCCCAACCACTAATGCCAAAGAAGCTGAAGTCAAATGGTTCTGTGAAGGCCTGCAAGACCTTCTAGAACTAACACCAACAAAAGATGTCCTTTTCTTCAAAGTGGATTGGAATGCAAAACTGGAAAGTCAAGAGATACCTGGAGTAACAAGCAGGTCTGGTCTTGGAGCACAAATGAAGCGGGGCAAAGGCTAACAGCTTTGCCAAGAGAATGTCCTAGTCATAGAAAATACCCTCTTCTAACAACAGAAGAGATGATTCTACATATGGCCATCACCATATGGTCAATACCAAAATCAGACTGATTATATTTTTTGCAGCTGTGGATGGAGAAGCTCTATACAGTCAGCCAAAACAAGACTAGGAGCTGACTGTGGCTCAGATCATGAGCTCCTAATTGCAAAATTGAGGCTTAAATTGAAGAAAGTATGGAAAACCACTAGACTAGTAAAGTATCACCTAAATTAAATCCCTTATGATTATACAGTGGAAGTGACAAATAGATTCAGGAGATTAGATCTAATAGAGTGCCTGAAGAACTTTGGATGGAGGTTTGTGACATTGTACAGGAGGTGGTGATCAAAACCATCCCCAGGAAAAAAATGCAAAAAGGCAAAGTTGTCGTCTGAGGAGGCCTTACAAATAGCTGAGAAAAGAAGAGAAGTGAAAGACAAAGGAGAAAGGGAAAAATACACCCAAATGAATGCAGAGTTTCAGAGAACAGCAAGGAGAGATTAAGAAAGCCTTCTTAAGTGAACCAGAGATCAAACTGCCAACATTCATTGGATCATAGAAAAAGCAAGGGAATTTCAGAAAAATGTGGCTCTCACTCTCAGCCAGGCAGATGCCTCAGGCTTGGGGCTGTAACATAAATAACACACCTGCCCTCGAGTGCTTCCCAGGGAGTATAAGCGGACCCAGCAGCCCACTATGAACTGTAAGCTGCTGCTTCCTGGGATTTCCTGGCTCAAACACCAGGGAAGGTCCCAATATATTAATATATCTTGGGGCCTAACATAGGATTGTCATTTTTTCAATCTGGCCAAGTAAACCTTACATAAAAATGTTAATCCACAATTAGCATCATTTCATGAAGAAAAAGGCATTTTAAGAAAAAAAAAAAAAACAGGAAGGAAATAATCACAGAATATAGGACAATCTTACAAAATGAAAAACTTAAAATTTTAGGACTCACCAGATTGAGATTTTAAAAAATCATTTGACTCTGATTATAAAAAGGTGGGGGTGGTGGGTATTGAGATTAAAGATCTGGCTCAAGTCCTGACCCACTTACTCCCATTCAACCATGGCTCAAGGCAAGCTACTTCTTGTCTTTCAGCCTTGGCTTTCTGTCATAGAACTGGGATGGTAATGCTCACTTTTCAGGACCATCGTGAGGTTTGAGTGAGAGTCCACAAGTGAGAGGGCTAAAGGGCTTTGTGAATTGTCAGGAGGCAGGCAGAAGTCAACCACACACAGACTCTGGAGGCTGCAGGTGATTCAATCAAAGAGGCAACCCAGGGCTGCATAGGTATCTTCCCCTTCATATAGGACTGAGATGATGTTAAGAGATGCTTCAGCTCTGGCTGCGCGGACGGTATGGTTGCTCATCAGAGATTCTACTCCGAGGGGCTAAGTATTCTTTCTTTGTCAACAGGGCTGTGGCTGAAAATGGGCTGGAGTGTTGGGGGATCTGGGGTCTCTTTTGGTGACAGTATTGGAGGTACAAGGTGGGAGTGAGTCAGCCTCTGTCTGTCCTGTTGGGGTTTGTGTTCCTTTCCTCTCCAGTGCTTTGCCCTAGGCTTTCTGACCAGTGAGGACTCTGTGCCGTGCGCCGCAACCTTCCTCCTGCTCGTTAGAACCACTATTCCAGAGAATTCCTGCAAAAGCATCCTACAGACTGAAGTCCCAGTTATTTCAGAGGGTTCATAAGCAATCACTCCTCACGTGGTCACGCAGCTCAAGCTAAGTCCCAGCCCAGCCACTTCAGAAGTGGCTTCAGGAGATTCCCAGCAGAGCCGCACGTGCTGGTATTGCTGCCATGTCTCAAGGGCCACTTAAAAATTTTTTTTTTTTTTTACTTATTTGGCTGTGCTGGGTCTTCCTTGGGACATGCAGAATCTTTTTTTTTTTTTTAGTGGCGGCATGTGGGATCTAGTTCCATGACCAGGGATTGAACCCAGGCCCCTTGCTTTGGGAGGGCAGAGTCTCAGCCAAAGCACCACCAGGGAAGTCCTTGGAGGATTCGTCTTAGAAATCAGAGGCCACTTTCAGAGGCTGACCCCTAGAGCCTCATTTTCCATTTGCAGGACCCAACCAAGTGTACCTGGGGCGAGGTTCAAGGTTCACTTGGCCTCCTCTCCGGGGCAATAGGCCGGGAGGGGAGGCGAGGAGAGGCCAACAGCACCCCCTGCAGGCAGGGCTGGACCCTCCTTGGTTCCTGCCAGCGACCTGGTCCTGCACTCTGACCCCTCTTTTCACTTCCCGTGCTTCCAGTCCGCCTTTCCTGCCTCTGAGCTCCCTCTTCCACCTCCTGAATTTCCACATCCTACACGGAACCGGACTCTGGGCTCTATCTGCTCCTGGGCTTCCGTCATCACCCAGACACCCCGCACCAACCTCGCAGGAGCCCCCCACCATGCTGGCTGCGTCTCTGCCCCTCCTCCAGGGGAGTGCGGATATTTGATCAAGTGATGCTTTTTAGGATCGTCTGGACGGGAAGGGGACCCGGAACCCAGAGGGAAGCCTCGAAGCCTGAGGGGATGGTAGGGACCGGGGTTCTTCAAGCCCAGGATGCCAACTGGAAACTGCCCCTCCCCCCCACACACCTTCACCCCACACACACTCCCCCCCCACCCCTCCTCACAGGGGCTCCCACCTCCCTTCCCTCAGCTGATGCAATCACCTCCCCGTGGCGGTGCCCCAGGAACACTGAGAGCCTTGGCAAGCCCTGGCTCCATCCCTCCTCCTGCTCACTCACCTGCCCTTCTCTCAACACCTCTTTGACCCCAGCCTTTCTCTCCCCCTCCGCCACCCCGGTCTCAGACACCTTCTCAAGCAAAGCTGATCACACAGCTCATAAGAGCTGCGGGCACCCCAAGGAAGTTGGAGGGCCTTGAGGGGTCTTCACATCACCCCTCCAGCCTGGACCGCGACAGTTTTTAGGCTGCCTGGCAGACTAACCCCCACGCGCAGTCCAGCTCATCTCCTCCTCATTAAGGGGATGTCTGGCAGCGCCCCGCCCCAGTATTTAAACTTCAGTAAGCACCCCCCACCACCACCACACCGCGAGCTCATGCCAGGGGAGCCCTCCAAGTGCACGGAGCCCTCTCTCAGCTCATGTGGACGTGGAACCCGGTCATCTAGTCCCTGGGTGAGAGCCAGACAAGATGCGGCCTGGACTGGAGGGCAACCGAGCAGCTTGTACAGTTAGAAAAAAGGCGGCCGGCGCAGTTTTCTTCAGGAAACTGCGCCCCTGACACCACAGCGCAGAGCCAACACTGTGGGCTTGAAGGCAGCCACCACTCCAGCCCTGCCTCTAATGAGCGGGGTGTGATCTTTGGTATGTTAATTGAGCCTCTCAGAATTTCGGACTCCTTCTCTGCAAAAATGGGGGGATGGTAAATCCCTGGGTCCCTGTGGGCTACAGAGAGATCTTCGCAGGCATCGCTCCCAGCGCAGTGCCTGACGGGCAGGCTTTTGTTCCCTGGGAACCGGAAGAGCAAAACGTGAGGTGTCACCACCACCTGCTGGCAGATCTGGGTGTTGCAACTAAAAGGCTCCAGAAGGAACAGTATGAAGGCTTGCTTTGACTTGCTTCAGTATGATGCATAAGTATGGGTAGAAACTGGGGAAGGTTGTACTAAGAGGTGGATGGGAAGGCATTCTATTCAGGGAAAATCTCAGGTGAGGAGGCATGGCAACGATATTTAAGAGATCCGGTGTTTCTCAGTCTGCCGTGAACTCTGCACAAGTAGGCAGTGGACAGGGATACTGTTGAACTCCAGGGTATGGCCGTTCTCCATTACCTCTCCATCTAGGCTTTAGAAAATCCATGGCTTCTCTGATCCTATACCCATGTCCCTGGTGAATGTGATTTTCTCTGGCAGTCTGAAGCGAATGTCACAGGAATTCTAGCATTGCTGGGCAAGACCCTCCGAACAGGGTGTCCTCAAGGTCTGGATTCTGCAGGGACTGGTCTGGTATATAGAAGTCTCCAGTCCTGACCGCTGAGGAATCGCATTCACTCAGCTCCAACTTTCTTTCACTGGCTTCTCTCAATGGAAACCCCCAAGGGGTCAGTGGGAAAATCTTGGGTTGCACACAGTGGATATCATCCATTGCTTCAGGAAGAGAAATGTGAAAGCATGCTGCTTGAAGCTTAAGCTTAAGCTTGAAGCATGAAACTTATTTAGCCAATGGGAAGTGACTGATATCAGCAATGGGGTACATCTGGGGTCTGTAGCATCCTCTGCATGAGCAAGAGCGTGTACTCCATGCCCTTCAACTCCACTCTCTTGCTTTTCAAGGGCTTCTGTTTCCTGGATGGCTTCCTATTCCTTTACTGATTTCTGTGCCAGGCAGTGAGCTGAGACCATGATACTCTGTGACCTAAAACAGTTTTCACTGTGTAATGCTAACTAGTTTACAATTGGAATTGAACCTACAACCTTGGACCCATCATCTCTGTATTCTAAAAACCAAGATCACTAGCTTAGAGGAAATTGCTAAATAAACCACCCATGGGTATACATGGATCAAACTCGGGTCTCCTGCAGTGCAGGTTCCTTACCATCTGCGCTACTGGGGAAAGCCCCATGGGTGTACACACACACACACACACACACACATCTGCATGCAAGTACAAACAGACAATGAGAGCCCACAGAGAAATGGACTGAGATAAATAATGTAGCCTTGTCACAACTTGAGCAGAGCTAGCATCTCCTGGGCACAGCAGAGAATCAGGAAAAGCCAGAAGGATTTGGCAACATCCTTGTTCCTCTGACAAATTCCAGCCCTTTTTCTTATCTTCTTTTCCCCAGAAAGAGTCCTGCTGACTCTTGCACATGAAGCCAAAAGGGCTTCTGAGGAGATGCATTTCAGACCTTTAAGTGATGCCTTCTTGGTGAGCTGAAGCTGGGGACGCATGGCTGCCAGCTGTCCCCGCTTCCATGAAATCCAGACTGAGCCCGGGTTATCAAAGCCATGTGCAGCCAATCCTCAGCTAATATGACATGACCTGGCCTAAGTCCTGGCAAATATACTTTGGGCCTTTATGGGTCATTGTCAGAGGGAGTTGGTAAGCTGGGGACCTTGCTGACCTTGGCTGCTGTTTGGTCTAAAAGAGCCAAGAACCTCACCTTTATGAGGTTTTTCTTGTTGTGATAAAATATACGTAATACAAAAGTTACTGGCCTTCTTTCCAGGGGGCTCAGTGGTTAAGAATCTGCCTTGCAATGCAAGGGACGTGGTTCAATCCCTGGTCCAGGAAGATCCCACATGCTGCAAAGCAACTAAGACCATGCACCGTAACCACCGAGTCCACAAGCTGCAACTACTGAAGCCTACAAGTTTAGAGCCTGTGTGTGTGTGCATCCTCAGTCGCTCAGTTCTGTCCAGCTCTTTGCAGCCCCATGGACTGCAGGCCACCAGGCTCTTCTGTCCATGGGCATTCTCCAGGCAAGTATACTAGAGTGTGTTGCCACGCCCTTCTCCAGGGGATCTTTCCATCCCAGGGATCGAACCCAGGTCTCTCACACTGTGGGCGGATTCTTTACCATCTGAGCCACCAGGGAAGCCCAAGAATACTGGGATGGGTAGCCTATCCCTTCTCCAGCAGATCTTCCCAACCCAGGAATCGAACTGGGGTCTCCTGCATTGCAGGAAGATTCTTTATCAGCTGAGCTATCAGGAAGCCCGCTTAGAGCCTGTGCTCCACAACAAAAGGAACCACTGCAATGAAAAGCCGGCACTGCAAGCAAGAGTAGCCTCCACTCGCTACAACTAGAGAAAGGCTTCACACAGCAACAAACGCCCACCACAACCAATAAATAAATACATCTTTAAAAACTGTTAGCATTTTAACCATTTTCAAGTGTACAATTTAGTGGCATTAAGTACATTCACAGTCTTGGGTGAGCATCACCGCTGTTTCTGGAACTACTGCATCTTCCCCAAAAGAAACTCTATCCATTAAATGATAACTCCTGTTCCCTTATCTCCCAGCCCCTAGCAATGACCATTCTACTTCCTGTGTTTATGAATTTGCTTCTTCTAGGTAAAAGTGGAATCACACAATATTTGTCCTTTGTGTCTGGCTTATTTCACTTAAAATGATGTTTTCAAGGTTTATTTATATTGTAGCATCTAACAGAATTTCATTACTTCCTAAGGCTGAATAATATTCCATTGCAAGCATATATTGTACTGTGTTTATCCTTTCTTCTGTTGGACATTTGGGTTTTTTCCACTTTTTGGCTATTGTGATTAATGCTTCTATGAACACTGGTGCACAAATATCTAAGTCCCTACTTCCAGCTCTTTGGGGAATATACTGAATTCCTGGGTCAAAAGGTATGTGCTAAGTTGTTTTAGTCATGTCTGACTGTATAGACTGTATCTCACCAGGCTTTTCTAGAATTCTCCAGGAAAGTGTTCTGCATGGAATTCTCCAGGCAAGAATACTAGAGTGGGTTGCCATTTCCTTCTCCAGGGGATCTTCCCGACCCAGGGATTGAAAGGGCATCTCCTACATTTCTTGCACTGGCAGGCGGGTTCTTTACCACTAGCACCACCTGGGTCTCGAGATAAGTCTATGTTAAACTTTCTGAGGAACTGCTATGCTGTTTTACACAATGGCTGCACCATCTCATGTTCTTGCAGGTGCTGGACAAGGTTTCAATTTCTCCACATCCTCACTAACACTTTTTCAGTTCAGTTCAGTCACTCAGTCATGTCTGACTCTTTGCGACCCCATGAATCGCAGCTTGCCTCCCTGTCCATCACCAACTCCTGGAGTTCACTCAAACTCATGTCCGTCGAGTCGGTGATGCCATCCAGCCATCTCATCCTCTGTCATCCCCTTTTCCTCCTGCCCCCAATCCCTCCAGGGATCAGGGTCTTTTCCAATGAGTCAACTCTTTGCATGAGGTGGCCAAAGTATTGGAGCTTCAGCTTCAGCATCAGTCCTTCCAATGAACACCCAGGACTGGTCTCCTTTAGGATGGACTGGTTGGATCTCCTTGCAGTCCAAGGGACTCTCAGGAGTCTTCTCCAACACCACAGTTCAAAAGCATCAATTCTTTGGCGCTCAGCTTTCTTCACAGTCCAACTCTCACATCCATACATGACCACTGGAAAAACCATAGCCTTGACTAGACAGACTTTGTTGGTGAAGCAATGTCTCTGCTTTTCAATATGCTATCTAGGTTGGCCATAACTTCCTTCCAAGGAGTAAGTGTCTTTTAAATTCATGGCTGCAATCACCATCTGCAGTGATTTTGGAGTACAAAAAATAGTCTGACACTGTTTCCACTGTTTCCCCATCTATTTCCCATGAAGTGATGGGACCAGATGCCATGATCTTAGTTTTCTGAATGTTGAGCTTTAAGCCAAATTATTCACTCTCCTCTTTCACTTTCATCAAGAGGCTTTTTAGTTCCTCTTCATTTTCTGCCATAAGGGTGGTATCAACTGCATATCTGAGGTTATTGATATTTCTCCCGGCAATCTTGATTCCAGTTTGTGCTTCTTCCAGCCCAGCGTTTCTCATGATGTACTCTACATATAAGTTAAATAAGCAGGGTGACGATATACAGCCTTGATATACTCCTTTCCTGATTTGGAACCAGTCTGTTGTTCCATNTCTATCAGATCTAGGCCCTTAAATCTATTTCTCACTTCCACTGTATAATCATAAGGGATTTGATTGAGGTCATACCTGAATGGTCTAGCGGTTTTCCCTACTTTCTTCAATTTCAGTCTGAATTTGGTAATAAGGAGTTCATGATCTGAGCCACAGTCAGCTCCTAGTCTTGTTTTTGTTGACTGTATAGAGCTTCTCCATCTTTGGCTGCAAAGAATATAATCAATCTGATTTCGGTGTTGACCATCTGGTGATGTCCATGTGTAGAGTCTTCTCTTGTGTTGTTGGAAGGGAGTGTTTGTTATGACCAGTGTATTCTCTTGGCAAAACTCTATTAGCCTTTGCCTTGCTTCATTCCGTATTCCGAGGCCAAATTTGCCTGTTACCTCAGGTGTTTCTTGACTTCCTACTTTTACATTCCAGTCCCCTATAATGAAAAAGACATCTTTTTTGGGTGTTAGTTCTAAAAGGTCTTGTAGGTCTTCCTAGAACCGTTCAACTTCAGCTTCTTCAGTGTTATTGCTTGGGGCATAGACTTGGATTACCATGATATTGAATGGTTTACCTTGGAAATAAACAGAGATCATTCTGTTGTTTTTGAGATTGCATCCAAGTACTGTATTTTGGACTCTTGTTGACCATGATGACTACTCCATTTCTTCTAAGGGATTCCTGCCTGCAGTAATGGTCATCTGAGTTAAATTTACCCATTCCAGTCCATTTTAGTAATTCGCTGATTCCTAGAATGTCGACATTCACTCTTGCCATCTCCTGTTTGACCACTTCCAATTTGCTTTGATTCATGGACCTGACATTCCAGGTTCCTATGCAATATTGCTCTTTACAGCATCAGACCTTGCTTCTATCACCAGTCACATCTACAACTGGGTATTGTTTTTGCTTTGGCTCCATCCCTTCATTCTTTCTGGAGTTATTTCTCCACTGATCTCCAGTAGCATGTTGGGGACCTACCAACCTGGGAAGTTCCTCTTTCAATATCCTATCATTTTGCCTTTTCATACTGTTCATGGGGTTCTCAAGGCAAGAATACTGAAGTGGTTTCCATTCCCTTCTCCAGTGGACCACATTCTGTCAGACCTGTCCACCATGACCCATCTGTCTTGGGTGGCCCCACAGGGCATGGCTTAGTTTCATTGAGTTAGACAAGGCTGTGGTCCATGTGACCAGATTGGCTAGTTTGCTGTGATTATGGTTTCAGTGTGTCTGCCCTCTGATGCCCTCTCACAACACCTACCATCTTACTTGGGTTTTTCTTACCTTGGAAGTGAGGTATCTCCTAATGGCCGCCCCTCCTGACCTTGAACGTGGAGCAGCTCCTTTCGGGCCTCCTGCACCCATGCAGCCACCGCTCCTTGGACCTAGGGTAGCTCCAACACTTTTTATTTTCCCTTAAAAAAAAAAATGGCCATCTTGACAGGTGTGAGATATGTGGGCTTTTATCCTATTTTGCATCTCTCCCCTGTCTCAAGTCTAAAGAGAGCCTTGAGCAATGCAGAGGATTTGAGCCTGGTGACACCCTGGAGAGCATCCTGAGGGGACAATCTTCTAAAGGCAGAATTTCTCAACTGAGGCATTTTTGACCAGATACCTCTCTCTTGTCCTGTGCACTGCAGATGTTTAGGCATCATCCTTGGTCTCGACCCACTAGATGCCAGTAGCTTCCCCTTTCCAAGCTGTGACAATGAAAAATGTCTCCAGAACAGCCCCCAGTTGAGAACCCTTGCCCTGAATCAGGACTAGTTGGAGTGAACCTGGCACATCAGAAGAGGTAGGGGCTTCCCTAGTTGCCAGGAGCTAACCATGCTGAGTTCCCTTCCAATTCTCTCATTCTCTCAGTTTAGATTTGTGTCTTTCCTCCGAATAAAAGTATAATTCAAACCCAGCTAATTTGTAGCTATGCTCCAGAAAATGTGAGTGTTTTTGACATACCACTAGGGGGTCCTGTTGATCAAGGAGGAACTCAGGATGGCAACCAGGGTTGAGGGATGGAGTGGATGGTGGGGTGATGGTAGGGCGCTTAGAGAGGGGGATTTTATTGAGGAGCTGGTTCACATACCTCAAAGTTTCTGGTTTGCCGGCTGCACCCTACTGCACCCCTAGTGGGAAGGATGGTTGCCTTTCTTGTCCGTACACCCCTTTCATGTTACAGATCATCTTTCATTGTTATCACATCTCTCCAAGGCTGATCTTGAAGACCTCCATCAAATTGCACCAGCTGGAAGAAAGGTGCTCAAATCTGAAATACCGCCAAAGAATTCACCTCCCCCAGCCTCCTGATTCCTAGATACCCCGACATGACTGCCCTGGCTTCTGAATAATGGCAGCACATACAGGCTGCCTTCTCATTCTTTCTTAGAGCTAGTGTTCTAGGTGCAGTTCAGCTTGTGCCAGTGAGTTGGACTGGCATGAGGAGTGGAGAAGCAGGCAGAGCTGTGAGGTCATTGTGTGGCATCACCAGCAATGCCAGCTTTCTGACCTGGGAATCACAGTTAGAGTAATCTGAACTTGAAACCAATAGTTTAAAGGTGGTCCCTTATTCTGCCTGCCCGGTGATGTCAGGAATGCCTGATTCCTATGTTCCATCTATTTCCGCAGGAGTGGTTCTGTTTCCTGCTTGACACATGTATGTGCACTCACATAAACATACGTATTTCTGGCTGTCTTCCCACTCCTGTGATTTATCTTTGGGAAGTATTCATTTGTTATCTGCTGAGGAATACACTGTGCCAAGGGCTATCAGAAGTTGATGTCCAAAGGCATCTTCTTTTGAACTCATCTTAAGAAGATAGACTCTGGGACTTCCCTGGTGGTCCCATGGTTAAGAATCTGCTTACCAGTGCAGGGGACATGGCTTCGATCCCTGCTCTGGGAAGATTCCACATGGTGTGGAGCAACTAATGCCACAAGCCGCAGCTGCTGAGCCCAAGCACCCTGGAGTCTGTGCTCCACAACAAGGGAAGCCACCAGGATGAGAAGCTCATGCTCCACAACCAAAGAGTAACCCCTGTTCGCTGCAACTAGAGAAAGCCTGAACGCAGCAGCAAGGACCCAGCAAAACCACAGATAAATAAACATTTTTTAAAAAGCAGAACAAGGGAAAACAGACTCTGGAGCTCAGGGATCAGCACCCCAGGACCATGCAAAGTCAATAAAGGAACAGTTGCTAAGTTGAGTATAGTTGAACACCACGAAGGGTGCTTGGTAGTCAGAAGGGGTGGGATCAATGGACTTAACTGCATTCAAATGGGGTTTGAACTAGACTTTAGGACAGGCCCACCCTAGGAAGTGATGGGTAGGGAGGTACAGTATGAAAAGAGACAGGCAGGGAGTGACATGCATAAGGGTACAATCCTAGACTCATGTCCTCACTTTGCCATCTCTTCTAGCTAGGCTGTCGATTTGATCTATTAGAGAACCGTTACCTTACTAGAAACACATGAATATCCGGGAGTGTTGTGTAGAGGATCAAATGAGATTAAAAAGGCTATACAAAGGAATTTATTTATGAAGCGGAAACAACCTCACAGACTTAGAAAACAAACTTAGGGTTACCCAAGGGGAAAGGTGGGGAATAGATAATCAACAAGGACCTACTGTGTAGCACAGTAGGAACTTTACTCAATATTCTGTAATAATCTATGTGGGGAATAGAATCTGAGAAAGAATAGACAGATGTATAGGTATAGCTAAATCACTTTGCTGTACACCTGGAGCCAGCACAACCTGTAAATCAACTGTGCTTCAATATAAAATAAAAATTAAAAGAAATCTGTAAAACATGTTTAAAGATAGATCTCTATATCCAGATCTAGGTGTCTCTGCCTCTGGAGGTCAGAATATACTACACAGATACAGACTAGATCTTCTCTGTGAGACCCAGCACCTCACGTGACCACCTGTCTCTGGCTCTGACCCTGGGAAGCTGACCTGAATGCACAGTGTCTGAGGGCTCCCTTGCCTGCCCCCCTGACCCCGACACTGGGTCTCACACCCACGTTTAGCCAATGGGAGGCTTTCGAAGGAGACTAGAGGGTGGGAGCCAGGTTCTTTCCGGCCCCCACCATCCCAACCACGCTCTGCTCCTCCATCAGATGCCACAGCTTCCCGCCATCTGTTGCAGTAACTGTTCAGGGTCTCCCACACTCTCCCTTGCTCCATTCGCTACTCTCCATCCACCCCATTGTACTTAGCCTCCTTCATGAACTTTCTTCAAGCACCAGCTTGGAACATGCCATTCATTTCCGCCACCATTCTGGCACATACAAAATATAAACTGCTACATTCAACTATTCCTCTCAACTAAGAACTTGTGACGGTTCCCTGTTGTTTAACAGGGTCAAGTTCAAATTCATTTTAATAGCCTATGAAAAATGCAATTAGGAAAGTGAATTCATGTGACATGATTTACAGATTACAGGGCTGCTGCTCCTGACAACCACATACAGAAAGGGAGACGTGAAGCCTGAGCTGGGACGAGGGGTTCACGGGGAGGGGCACAGAGGTAGCCTTCCATTGGTTCCATTTCAGCCCCCTGCTTCCAAGCTTCCAGAGAAACAATTCCAGAACATCCTTTCTGCCCTGTTTTCCTTCTCGTTTCCTTTCCTCCATTTCTGTGGGCTCTTTTCCCCCACTGGAAATCCACATGTAGACACAGGAGGGGAGGCGTGATCTTCTATGTGAAAGGTGGACACGGTGAGCAGCAGAAAAATGTCCCAGCCATTAAAGCCCCATGGTTCATCAGGCAGCCAGCCTGCCAGACGAGGGAGGCAGCGGATGACTCACTGGGTAATAGGAGGCCAAGATGGGGAGATAGTTGGGCAGAGGGAGGGGTCACAGCAGGGCTGAGGGTCTAATCCAGACTCAGCACCTGACTGACTTCTGTTTACTTTCCCTCTTTCCTCCCAGGTGAAGGGTCAGAAATGAAGCCTCCATTTCCATGGTCTAATGGCAACACTTGCAAATATAGGCATGCCAAACCTATGCTGAGCTAAATTGATTAAAAAATTTTTTTTGATATGTTGCATTTTCATTTTATTCAGTTAATATATTTGTTGTTTTCCACTGAGAATAGCTCTTTGTCCCATGAATTATATAGAAACTAACACTGCTAGTGCAAATATAAAGAAGTAACAATAACACTATTTCTTTATTATTATTTTTGGCCACATCACATGACATGCAGGATACAGAATCTTAGTTCCCTGACCAGGGATCAAACTTACAGCATGGAGTCTTAACCCTGGACCACCAGGTCAGTCCCTAAAGAAGTGAAGCAAAGTGAAAGTCACTCAGTCTTGTCCGACTCTTGGTGACCCCATGGACTACACAGTCCATGGAATTCTCCAGGCCAGAATACTGGAGTGGGTAGCCTTTCCCTTCTCCAGGGGATGTTCCCAACCCAGGGATTGAACACAGGTCTTCCGCACTGCAGGCAGATTCTTTACCAGCTGAGCCACAGGGAAGCCCCTAAAGTCCCTAAAGCGATTTTTTAAAGTATTGTTAGTAGTGGCTCCACAGAGAAAAGCACTGAGAGACTTAGTCTCTGAGGATTACAGCATGAGTATACCCTGTGTCATCCTGCCACCTCTCACAAGCTTTCCTGAGCACCCACCCCTCTTAGCCTCTAGAACTCTGATGGAGCGTAAATGTTAGCCACAGGCTCTGCCTCTGGGTCACCACAGGGGCTGTTTCTTGCCAGAGGTCTTTGCTGCCTGGTTCACTTCCAGGACCAGCTCTCATCTCACCCATTCCTGAAGCCTTGCCTTTGTCTCCAACAGCGTGGTAGGAACCCTCTATGTGGCAATTACTCAAATGGGAAAATATGTGAACCCTCCAGAGTTTGTGAATTCTCCCCAGGTTTGCCAAAAGACTGAAATTAGGTTTTACATTTAACCAGTTCCCAGCATTTCACTGAGGAGCTGAACTAGAAAATAACGATCAGTTTAGAGTTCAGGTTTACAATATTAGGTGAACACCAGCAACTGTTCTAAGAATTTTCTGAAGGACATAAATTTACAGGCAAATAGAGCTTCAGGCACAAAGATATTTACCAAAGCATTATTTCTACAAACAAAAATTTGGAAATATTCAAAATTTGCTATCAGAAGAGAAAGGTTAAATAAATTATACTACATCCCTAAAGTGAAATATTAAGCAGCTCTGTACATAATGTCGCAAGAGCTGGTTTTTTTTTAAACAATATGGGAACATATTTTTAAAAAGAAGCAAAATCTAATGTATAGCAAGAGTATATGGGTGTGTGAATTACATACAATTTTTATTTTCTCTTTATGCCTTCAAATATGTTGTCTTTTTATGCAATTAATCTACATTTCTCTGTCATCAAAAATATTACTTGAAATAAAAAGTATTTTGATGACAATGACCAGTCACACTCTCTTCTATAATCAGAGAGTGCTGAATCTCATTCGTGGACTGCTGAGGAAGGGCGGGTATTCAGCAGATATGCACCCTTATGGCTGTACACATTATTTACTACTGGCTCCCATCCAACTAGGCAGTGCCCTGGCATTAGGATGGCTCCATACTTTGATTGTCATGCCAGAGAACTTGTATCACCAGAAACTTTGTTTCAAAATAGGCATCTTCCTGGGAATGTGTATGTAGCTTCAATGGAAAGGTCATAGGTTTTAATGCTGGTCGCGATTCTTACTATCTGGTTGACCTTGGGCAGACCGTTTTAATTTTCTGAGGCTTGTTTATAAAGTGAGGATAAAAAATACCTATCCCAGAACCTATGCGGCAGGTTGTGAAACTAAATGAATGTGGGTAATGCCTCTGGCCCTAACTAGAGTTCACTTGCCTCCTCTTTGTCCATACAAAGCATATCTGAGAATGTCACATTGCTCATCAGCTAGTGTGGTTGCCACAGGATGTCCAAGTACACCTTGGCCTAATATCGGATCACAAAGTTATCTGTAATGCATGCATACACCTGGGCTTCCCAGGTGGTGATAGTGGTAAAGAACCTGCCAGCCAATGGCAGGAGACATAAGAGATGGTGGTTCGATCCCTGGGTTGGGAAGATCCCCTGGAGGGAGAAAATGCCAACCCATTCGAATATCCTTGCCTGGGAAATCCCATGGACAGAGGAACCTGGTGGGCTGCAGTCTGTAGGGTTGCAAAGATTCAAAAACGACTGAAGTGACTAAGTATGCACTCTCATTAAAAAAAAAAAAAAGTACTTACTTGGCTGTGCCAGGTCTTAGTGGCACATGGGATCTCTGTTGCAGCATGTGGGATCCAGTTTCCTGACCAGGGATTGAACCTGGGCCCCCTGCATTGAGTCTTAGATATCAGGGAAGTCCCTGAATGCACAGCCTTTTAGATTACCAAAAAGGTGGTGAATTTTCCCTAGGAAGTGCTGGTTTCACTACCATTTTCCATGATTCTCCTCAGTTGAACCACTGTTGATGTGTGCTTGCTCAATCGCTTTAGTCACGTCCAACTCTTCATGACCCCATGGACTGTAGCCCCCCAGGCTCCTCTGTCCAGGGACTTCTCCAGGCAAGAATACTGGAGTGGGTAGCCATTTCCCTCTCCAGGAGATCTCCCTGACTCAGGGATCAAACCAGCATCTCTTATGTCTCCTGCATCGGCAGGAGGGTTCTTTACCACTAGGGCTACCCGGGAAGCCCCAGAATAGAGGCACAGTCACACAAAACCGCCTTGTGGACACAGAGGGGAAGGAAGGAGGATGAATTGAGAGAGAAGCATACGCATGCATGCGCGTGCTCAATAGTGTCCGATTCTTTGCGACCTCATGGCCAGGCTCCTCTGTCCATGGAAGTTTCTAGGCAAGAAAACTGGAGTGGGTTGCCATTTCTCTCTCCAGGGGATCTTTCTGACCCAGAGATCGAACCCACGCTTCTTGTGTCTCCTGCATTGGCAGGTGGCTTCTTTACCACTGGCACCAACTGGGAAGCCCACTCCTGACATGGGGACATTTTTTAGCTAACTTCACTCAGCTACAGAAACTTTCCACCAACACTCATCACCAGCTTGTTGGCAGCATAGAGGAGTTGTTTCTGATTGGGCATGCGCAGAACCTAAAATATCCATGAAAATGGAATTTTACCAGGATTTTCTGTCAAAGGGGAACCAAAGTTCCCTCAGTTCTATTTTTCTTTTTTTTGCCAGAGAGAGCTTTTCTGGCAGGCTTTTGACACTGCAGGAAGGAACTTGTATATGAAATGTTGTGATAATTTAGTCCACTAAAACAGGGAAGCCCGATGCCCATAAATGATGTAGCTCAAATTTCCTAAGACCCTGAATTACAGACAGGACCAGTTGTTCAGTTAGGCTCTTTTTTTGCATGCAACGGCAGATTGCGTATACAACCAACATACGTCATTTGTAGAAAAGAGATAGCAAACATTTTTAAATGCCTTGTAGGTTGCATTCCTCCCCGCCCCTGCCCCCACTGGAATGGGAACTTTAATGTTACCATATCACCTCGAATAGGACATGGGCTGAAGCTAGTTTCTGTGCTGGATCCAAGATGGCTGCCTAAGGTTGATTTCCCCCTAAGGGACAAACTTTTCTAGCCATGGGCCAAAGTAAATTTAATAGAGGGGAGTGCTGGGGAAGGTTGTCCTGGGTGGGCAGAGCTGCTGCGGATCCATAGGTCCTTCTGAATTCTGAGAAAGCGAGCTGCCTTACATTTTTTTCCAGTTCTGGAATCATGGAAAACCAAGGCTAGAAATGACATTGCATGAGTCACAGCCATGCATGGCGGTTGCATACTGGCTTTTAGGTTGTCAGTGACTCCCCTGTATGCATCATTTGATACTGGCCATGCATTGCTCTGACCTGGCCAAGCTGAGAAGAGAGGGAGGCACTCTGCAACTGACAGCCCCAGTCTGGAGATGTGGCGAGGATGGTCTCTGAGCACTGGATATGTCCATCACAGAGCTGAACAAAGGATAGACATCTGGTACCTTCTTCACTCTAAGCCAAGTCCCAGTTAGGACACTGGATCCCTAGCCTCCAAGAGACTATAATTTGGGAACTGGGAAGGGACTTGTTGAAAGAGGAGTCATTTGAGCTGGGTGAGAGCTGAAGAGATGGTTAAGGAAGAGGAAGGTAGAAATCGAAACTCAGCGTAGAAACCTAACAGTCCGTGGTACAATCGCTGAGACCCAATTCTGCCAACGTCTCTCTTAAGGAAGGCGGAAGATTTCATAATGCATTTCAGAAAAGTGTCAGCGTTCTCATCAATAACAAGAAAAAATTATTTTTCTATTTTTAGACGACTGGCAATTATCAGATCCTGGGAGAAGTAAAAGGCAAGATGCCTGCCTGGGGAAGCAAGGCTTTTGTGGGTAGAAAAATTAAAAATGCAAGATGGCTTCTGCAAAGTGCCAAATAAATGATTTAGGCAGTAATTGCCTTGCAACTGAAAGAAAGGAAAATAATCAGGGCTGCCTGGACTACCCCCTCCCAACACCATATGACTAACTTCCTAGGGAGGAAAGAAATATTTGTTGAAAGCATGATGGACCTGTCAAAAATCCAAGAAATCAATTACATAAATTGTGAAGCATAAGTCACAATTCTATTTGTTCTCCAAGTGTGTAAAATTTACCATTTTCCACTGAGAGAAAATAAGAACCCACTACTGCTTCTGCCCAGAGAATCACACACACCTCTTGGACAAGCCCCCTAATTTTAATCAAGCCATGTCTGTAGCTGTTTTGATGATTAGGGCATTTGTCATTTGAGGTATATAGACAGACCACTGGTCATCAGGTCATCTTTATTTTGATAGGATCAGTGATATAGACTAGTATTTAATGAAGCAATGAAACAGAGATGGTCAGGAGGCAAAGTCGATGACTTGAAGTCATCAAAAAGTCCACAATATTGGCAAATCACTTTGTCATAAATGTGGAGGACTGGCTTCTGGGTCTTGAAGGACTTAGGTGGGGAGAAATGTTGGGAGGCTCTTCCAGGGAGGGTAAGACTGTGCTGAAAGATGTGGAGATGGGAAGAAAAGTTATGACCAACCTAGATAGTATATTCAAAAGCAGAGACATTACTTTGCCGACTAAGGTCCATCTAGTCAAGGCTATGGTTTTCCTGTGGTCATGTATGGATGTGAGAATTGGACTGTGAAGAAGGCTGAGAGCTGAAGAATTGATGTGTTTGAACTGTGGTGTTGGAGAAGACTCTTGAGAGTCCCCTTGGACTGCAAGGAGATCCAACCAGTCCATTCTGAAGGAGATCAGCCCTGGGATTTCTTTGGAAGGAATGATGCTAAAGCTGAAACTCCAGTACTTTGGCCACCTCATGTGCAGAGTTGACTCATTGGAAAAGACTCTGATGTTGGGAGGGATTGGGGGCAGGAGGAGAAGGGGACGACCGAGGATGAGATGGCTGGATGGCATCACGGACTCTATGGACATGAGTCTGAGTGAACTCCGGGAGATGGTGATGGACAGGGAGGCCTGGTGTCCTGAGATTCATGGGGTCGCAAAGAGTTGGACACGACTGAGCGACTGAACTGAGGCATCAGAGAACAGCTGTGGAAAGGGTGTGACTGAAGCAGATATTTCTCTGTGGGGACTTGGGAGAAAATGATGAGTGCTGGGTGACATGGGATATGAAACGGTAGTGACTATTTTGAGAAGACATGCTGTCCCGGTCTGAGTTCCCTCAAAAGCACACCTTGCGTATGGAATTGGGGACAAGTAGTTTATTCGGGAAGTGAGAACAGGAAGTGTGTTGAGCAAGTGGGAGAGTTAGATGGCGGACTTCCCTGGCAGTCCAGTGGCTGAGACTTCATGCTCCCAAATGCAGGGGGCCTAGGTTCAATCCCTGGTCAAGGAACTAGATCCCGCATGCCAAGACTAAGCGTTCCAGTGACATAACTAAAGATCCTGCATGCTGCAACTAAGACCCAGCACAGCCAAATAAGTAACATATGTTTAAATTTAAAAAAAAAGAAAGGAAGTGAGATAGGAGGACGGAAAGTCAGCAAAGCATATGAATGAAGGTCGTCATTGTGCATAACCAGGGCACAATCCCTCTGGGGTCTTCCCAGAAACTTGAGGAACACTCAAGTGATTTTTCCCTTGGAATTGATCACGAGTCGCAGAATGAACAATTTCCATTTTTGAAGATATCATCACTTTCCTTCATAGTTAATGGAAAATGAAGAAACACAATTTCATTCAAACTTTACAAATATCTTTACATTTAGCCTGTGATGAAGGATGCTGCAGTTAGACTTCATGACCCAGTTAAGCTTCCAGAAATAAAGCTGAGAATAAGCATGCATTTAGCAAACATAATTAAAACCTTCCAGTGAAGTCTGACAATGAACAGTGACACAGTCATGAACAAGACTTCAGGATGGTCCCACACTGAGGCATGAGGAAGCTGAGATTTTGATCTATCCAGTTCTGTCTTACTGGCTTGAAGTTTGCACCTGGGTCTTTAACTCCCTGCAATTACGGCCTCTCTGCAACCAAGCTGACTGTGCTCCTAGTATGAGGTCAGAGAAAGCCTTCAAGAGTGACAGCACTATTCACTATAGCCAAGACACGGAGACAACCTAAACGTCCATCGACAGATGAATGCATAAATAAGATGTGGTGTGTATACAATGGAATATTACTCAGCCATAAAAAGAATGAAATAATGCCATTTGCAGCAACATGGTGGACCTAGAGATTATCGTACTAAGTGAAGGAAGTCAGATAAAGAAAAATACCATATGGTATCACTTATATGTGGAATCTATAATATGACATAAATCAACTTACCTATGAAACAGAAGCAAGACTCAGCAGACACAGAAAACACACTTGTGGTTGCCAAGGGGAAGCGGGTAGGAGAGGGATGGATTGAGAGTTTGGGATCAGCAGATATAAACTATTATATACTTAATAGATAATAAGGTCCTACTCTATAGCACATGGAACTATATTCAATACCCCATGATAAACCATAGTAGAAAATAATATGAAAAATAATATATATATAACTGAATCACTTAGCTGTACAACAGAAATTAATAGAACATTGTAAATCAACTATGAAAGTGAAAAGAAAGTGAAGTCGCTCAGTCATGTCCGACTCTTTGCGATCCCCATGGACTGTAGCCTATCAGGCTCCTCTGTCCACGGGATCTTCCAGGCAAGAGTGCTGGAGTGGATTGCTGTTTCCTTCTCCAGGGGACCTTGCCGGCCCAGGAATCGAACCCGGGTCTCCCACATTGCAGGCAGATGCTTTACCATCTGAGCCACCAGAGAAGCCCAACTATACTCCAGTTTAAAACAGAACAAAAAAATAAAAAAGCATAACAGGTGCTTGAGAAAGTTAGCCATCACCTTGCATGGGAACTTCCCACTGAGCTGCAGGTGACTTGAGGTGGGCGGGGGAGAGATGCATTGCCATGCCTCCGTTAGCTCTGCCATGCATTCTTCTTGCCTTCAGGGAAAACTCTAAGAAAGGGATGTTGGTTCTCGCATCCCCGGCTGCCCCTTTCTCCTTCTTTCTGTGTTTTGTGCATTTCCCTTCCAACCTCATCTTCCAGAGTCCTTGCTCTTTTTCAGGTAACTGGATGGGGGTGGGAGACCAAAGGCAGCTTTTGCCTTTCAGCAGCTGACCAAAGAAGGAATTTTAAATGACAAAATGTCAGCTGACTGAGAAATATGTTTGGGGAGAGACAGCAAACTACCCAGACCCTTGAAATAAAGTTATCTTTGGGCTTCTGCCAAATGTCAGCTCACTCCCAGCCCTGGGGACTCTGATGTGTTGCTCACGAATGCGCAGCATCACCTTATTTTCTGCAAGACTGCAAACCAGGAGATATTCTTCTGTTGACATTTGGAATGGCCACAACTGTAAAGTGACGGTGACTTTGGATGGACACCATCTATGGGAGTTGAGAATAAGAAAAGAAATAAGTTTTCAAAATATTAATCAAAAGAGATCTTTCTTGTTCTTACAAGAGCAGCTCAGGAGCCAGAACTATCACAGGAACTATCAGCCGTGGATGGAGAGAGTCATCTGACACCTGAAATGATGACATTCTGTATTCCTGCCACACGCAGGCATCTCCACAGCGACCGACTCTCACATCACCGAACAGGCGAGAACATGAACACAGAGAGAATATCGCTAGTGGATGGAAGATGATTCAGTTTCCATGCAAATGGCCTAAACCAGAACAATAAAAGAAAGGAAATCTCTTAACATGAAAGTAGAATTATTTAGGAATTGACTTTTTTCCACTCTGATAGCATTTCTTTTTACACAGGTTATTTTTTAAGTTGCTTTTGGGAGGGTATGGCAGGAATGACAAGCCTGTTAGAGATCACAGTAATAAAAATCTTAAGTCTGGAGGGAGTTCAAGGGGTCACCTTGCTCAGCTTCTGCTTTCCAGGCAGAAATGATTACTAACAATGGCGTTCTGAAAGAGACTGCAGGAAAGATGATTTGACAGTCTTTTACAATATCCCAGCTTACAATGTTTTAACCCCTCCAAAAGACAGTCCTTTCCTATATCAATTTTGTGTCTCTGCACTGAATTTTAAGACTATGTTTTATATTCTGTTCTCACTGGCACAAGGAAACAGCTGGTCACGGCGAATGAGACACTCTGCATCTGTGATAATATATTTCCCCCTCACGCTCTGGGTTCCCACTGTTCCTGAACCAATAGAGTTGGCCCTTCACAGAATTACCAAAGAAGAAGGGAGGAAGGAATAACTGGTGGCATGAGTGTAAGAGACTGCAATTATTCCCCCAACACTTGCCACAGTTGCTTATAAGAAAATTACTTTCAGGACTTCCCTCGTGGTCCACTGGTTAAAAGTCTTCCTACCAGTGTAGGGGACATGGGTTCAATCCCTGGTCTGGGAAGATTCCACATGCTTGAGGCAACTGAGCCTGCGTGCCATAGATCCCATGCTCCGTGGCAAGAGAAGTCACTGCAATTGGAAACCTGTGCAGCAAGAAGCCCAAGCACCACACCTTAGACAGTAGTCCCTGCTCACCGCAGCTAGAGAAAGCCTGTGAGCCCCAGAGCAACCAAAAAATAAATAAATAAAATGGTAAAAAGCACTCTAAAAAGGAAAAAAAAAAAAAAAGAGGCAGCAGCCTGCAGCCACTGACGTACTTGTGCTTTCAGGGGCCACCACGGTAACTGGCTGCAGTGGGCAATTCCTGTGACAACACTGTTCCTGCTGGTAAACACAGGAGATTCTTGGTTGTTTTGTGAGTAACAGAATATCAAAATATATTCCCTGTTTCTAATAAGGAAAATAAAAATAAGAGAATGACTGAAAAAAGAAAATCACTTTCCCTTGGAACTTCCCTGGTGGTCCAGTGGAAAACTCCATGCTTCCACTGCAGGGGCATAGGTTCAATCCCTGATAAGGAAACTAAAATACCAAATGCCACATAAAAAGCAGGATACTAACTACAAGAAAATTGTGTGTGTGTTAGTCTCTCAGTCATGTCCGACTCTTAGCGACCCCATGGACTGTAGCCCAGCAGGCTTCTCTGTCTATGGGATTTTCATGGCAAGAATACTAGAGTGGGTTGCCATTTCCTTCTCCAGGGGATCTTCTTGACCCGGGGATCAAAGCTGGGTCTCCCACATTGCAGGCAGACTCTTTACCGTCTGAGCCACCAGGGAACCTTCCCTAAGTTTCTGCAAGCCAGCATGTAGGTGAGGTGACCCAGCTTTGGCCATCCAGACCCAACACCTTGGAGGGTAGGGGGCGCAACAAGAAAGGAGAAAGTGCGTGTGGATCAGAGCTGCTCCTCCCACCAGGACAGCCCTCCCAGGACCTAGCACTCAGAGAGGAACAACCCTCCTGAAACAGAAGTCAGGCACATTTTCTTGTTGGAGAAGCCTCCACTGTCCCCTAACCCAGTAGTTCAGCCACTGGAACTCAAGCAAAACAAACAGGGAAGAGGCCAAAACAAACAGGGCCTTCGCCAAGACAGTACTCCTCAGCTCTCCTTCCCCACCTCCCATAACACGCATGATAAATGAAGCTCACACATTCAACCCTTGCGAGGGCAGACCCAGATTTGGAAGAAACTCCTTGAAATCTGATGGTTAAATAATGCCCCACATGCATCCCAGATGTCCACAATTCTAACAGTCCATCAGCTGGCTCCTGGCCCTGGATTGAGGCTGGGCAAACTGGGCTAGGCTGACACACACTTCCAGGTCCTCAGGCTGGATCACTGCTGTCTCTCTCTCTTGAAGCCATGGGGATGGAAAGATAGTGGGGTGACCACAAGGCTCCCCCAAAGGCCACATGCAGATATAGAAATTATATATCAGTCACAGTCTTCTGTCTATTAAGACACAAACATGATCAAGCCCTTTCCTCCTCAGCAGCCCTCACTTGTGTGGGGACCTGAGTAGGGAAAGGAGAGGGGTTGGGGGCAGGCATCAGAACACAGCAGACTGTGGGTCACAGCTCCCTCTGAGTCCTCATTTTTGTTCTATAGTAATATTTATACCACTTTCGGCTCCACTGCACATTGTTGCTAAGTCACTTCAGCCGCATCCAACTCTGTGTGACCCCATAGACGGCAGCCCACCAGGCTCCCCTGTCCCTGCGATTCTCAAGGCAAGAACACTGGAGTGGGTTGCCATTTCCTTCTCCAATGCATGAAGGTGAAAATTGAAAGTGAAGTCGCTCAGTTGTGTCTGACTCTTAGCGATCCCATGGACTGCAGCCTACCAGGCTCCTCCATCCATGGGATTTTCCAGGTAAGGTACTGGAGTGGGGTGCCATCGCCTTCTCTGCCACTGCACTTTATCTCACCTGATTTTCACTGTTCAGTGTGTCTCTTAGCTAAACACAAGTAACAAGGATGTAATGCGCACACTTGATGGCTCTAGCCCTCTCTTCCTTCTGGTTCATTGGAAGGACTGATGTTGAAGCTGAAACCCCAATCCTTTGGCCACCGGATGCAAAGAACTGACTCATTGGAAAAGACTCTGATACTGGAAAAGACTGAAGGCGGGAAGAGAAGGGGATGACAGAGGATGGGATGGTTGGATGGCATCACCGACTCGATGGACATGAGTTTGGGTAAACTCCGGAAGTTGGCGATAGACAGGGAGGCCTGGCATGCTGCAGTCCATGGGGTCGTAAAGAGTCGGACACGACCGAGTGACTGAACTGAGCTGAACGAGCACCTTTGATGGCTCTAGCCCCCTCTTCCTCCCTGGTGACTTGTCCAGGCCAGGAGGGACTGCTCATGACTCCACTGGTACCCTGAACTTTTGGCTGCATTTGCATTCAGCTGACGGAGAAGGCAATGGCGCCCCACTCCAGTACTCTTGCCTGGAAAATCCCATGGATGGAGGAGACTGGAAGGCTGCAGTCCATGGGGTCGCTGAGGGTTGGACTCAACTGAGTGACTTCACTTTCACTTTTCACTTTCATGCATTGGAGAAGGAAATGGCAACCCATTCCAGTGTTCTTGCCTGGAGAATCCCAGGGACGGGGGAGCCTGGTGGGCTGCTGTCTATGGGGTCGCACAGAGTCAGACACAACTGAAGTGACTTAGCAGCAGCAGCATTCAGCTGAAGAGTGTCTCTGTCCCCTTTCCCTGGTCTCAGCCATCTGAGTTGCAGTACTCAGAGTCCTTCGTCCTAGGGACCAGAGCAGATCTGACGCCAGTTGGCCACTTGGTGCCTCCCCTCCATTGGACACTGGCCTAGGCCTCTGAGGCTCCCAAGGGCAGGGCCCTTTGGAGTAGGGGCAGCCCTGGTCTTACTGCACCAGAGCACAAAGAGAGAATACAATGAGACCATCTTGAAAAAGAAAAACCTAAACTATCCAAGGTGAGAACAGCTCTAAGACAGCAAGACAATCCCAAAGAGAAGGCGCTCCACTTAGAAAACTTTTAATATGTCCAAAAAAACTATAATTCAAAAAGACACATGCACCCCTATGCTCACAGTAGCCAACACATTGGGACAGCCTAAATGTCTGTCAGTGGATGAATGGATAAAGATGTGGGACATACACACAGTGGAATACTACTCAGCCACAAAAAAGAGTAATGTCATTTGCAGCAAGATGGATGGGCCAAGAGGTTACCATACTGAGTGAAGTTAAGTCAGAAAGAGACAGACAAATGCCATATGATATCGCTTATGTTGCTGCTGCTGTTTACTTGCTAAGTCATGTCCAACTCTTTGCAACTCCATGGACTGTAGCCCGCCAGACTCCTTTGTCCATGGGATTTCCCAGGCAAGAATACTGGAGCAATTTGCCATTTCCTTTTCCAGGGTATCTTCTGGACCCACATCTCCTGCTTGGCAGGTTGATTCTTTACCACTGAGCCACCAAGAAAGCCTGATATCACTTATATGTGGAATCTAAAACACAACACAAACTTATCTATGAAACAAAACCAGACTCACAAACATGGAGAACAGACTTGGGGTTATCGAGGGGGAGGAATGGATTGGGAGCCTGGGATGGACTGGGTCCTATACAGTAGGACCTTGTTTATCCATCCTATGTATAATAGTTTGCATATGCTAATCCCAAACTCATACCTAGTTCTTCTCTCTGGGGAGCATACAGGTGGGTTTCATGTCCCTGCTCTCCTGGTGGTCAGGCATACCATATTAGTGCCTGTCAGTGGGTTGTAACTGGGGTGTCATTCTCCAGGACTGAATGCTTATTTGATGAGGTAAAACTCTCCATCCCTCTATTCTCCTGCCATGATGGTGCTGGAAGCCTGGGTGGGGTGAGTCAAATGAATATCGGGTGCCACTGAATCACTACATGGAGTACAGTTGCCCAGACAGTTTTCTAGATTCAAAGTGGACTTTATGTGAGTGAGAAGGAACCATTTATTGTTAAACCCCTGAGATATTTAGGTTGTTACTGCAGCATCACCTAGCTTATCCTAACCAGCACAGTGTGGGCTTTTAGCCTGCAATAGCTATAGTCAACTCTTAAAATGAACTGAAATCACTCAGAATATTAGTAGTTAAAATCTCAGCCACCATCTCACAGAGTTCTTGAAGAATAATAAAAATATCGATGGCAATCACTAATAATTATTCCTGCAAAGTAAGCAGGAAGGCACTAATTTCCATTTGAGTTGGTGGCATCTTTGTTAGTGGAAATGGAAGGAAAATATCAGTTTTAGTAAATCTGATTACATAATCTGTTTGTTGTGCCATAATTGAAATTGTATGTTTTGCTTAGCAATAAATTCATGAAATGATTTAAAAACAAGTCTTAAATTGTGTTGTAACTTTTGAGTCACAACTCCTCCTCCTTTTCCATGTACAGTACATCACAAAAGTTTTCTATCCTCAACTCAAGAAGATAGAACTGCAATTAGGATGTTTTTGGCTACAAGTAGCAACCCTCCTCGGAGAAGGCAATGACACCCCACTCCAGTACTCTTGCTTGGAAAATCCCATGGACGGAGGAGCCTGGTAGGCTGCAGTCCATGGGGTTGCTAAGAGTTGGACACGACTGAGTGACTTCACTTTTACTTTTCACTTTCATGCATTGGAGAAGGAAATGGCAACCCACTCCAGTGTTCTTGCCTGGAGAATCCCAGGGACGGGGGAGCCTGGTGGGCTGCCATCTGTGGGGTGGCACAGAGTTGGACACAACTGAAGTGACTTAGCAGCAGCAGCACCAGCAACCCTCCCACCCCTACACAAACTAGCTGAAACAGTAAGGACCTGAGTTATCTCACAAGACTGAGAGTCTAGGGACTTTGTGGTGGAGAAGGTGATGGCACCCCACTCCAGTACTCTTGCCTGGAAAATCCTATGGATGGAGGAGCCTGGTAGGCTGCAGTCCCTGGGGTCGCTAAGAGTCAGACACAACTGAGCGACTTCACTTTCACTTTTCACTTTCATGCATTGGAGAAGGAAATGGCAACGCACTCCAGTGTTCTTGCCTGGAGAATCCCAGGGACGGGGGAGCCTGGTGGGCTGCCATCTGTGGGGTCGCACAGAGTCGGACTCGACTGAAGTGACTTAGCAGCAGCAGCAGCAGGGCTTTGTGGGGCTCAGGGCTAGCCCATCCAGCAGCTCGATCACATCATCAAGGACTTAGATTATTTTCTGAAGTTGGTAGTGAGGCAGTACAACAGTTCCAGACATCACATCTACACAGGATGATGTTCAGAAGGCTATAAGAGATCATCCCATCTTGTGTTTCTTACTTACAGAGAGAAAATATTTCCCAGAAGCTACTTCTCATTGGTCAGAAGTGGTCACAAGCACAATCCTGAAGCCATCACTGGTGAGAAGGATAAAATCGTCACAATTGGTTGAGAACCATCAGCTCAGGTGTAAGAGGATGAGCGTTTGGGTGGAATAGGTATTTGGGGAGTCTATCACAGACAGTATCTCTATTTCCACTTGGCAACATTTACAGCTGTAAAATGGAAATAGAGAGAACTTGGGTCATTTTCCCTTTATTCTCCTGGGTTGATCCCTTTTGTCTTAATTTTTCTCTGACTACCAAAGTCAAGATTTTGCAGTAGCTTCCTACCTGCCTGCTCCAACTCATCTTGCTCTTCTCCAGTTCATTCTACACACCCCCTGCTAGATGAAAGTTCTTAAAACCCTCTTCTCATGTTGTCACATCTTTACCCAATTACGTCGAATGTCTCACTTTTGACACTGGTTTTAGGTTCAGACTTCTCTGGGTGCTATTCTGGGTGGTTTTATCACACCCATCCCACCCACCACTAATAGGTAATACACATTCTTTAAATGCCTCCCTCACTGAACACATCAATTTCTACTTCCATACTTCTGTGTTTTCTCCCATCTTGAACATCCTATTTCATTGTCTCTGTCCAAAGCCTCCACTTTCTCTAACCATCTCAGCCTAATCTTCTTTATGAAGATTTTCTTGGTTAATTGCAGCCCACACTAGTCTCTCCTCACCGAATTCTTGTTTCATGTATGGCCAACACCATAACTGATTCTTACTATGTGTTGAGATGCTCTCCCCCATAAATTAGGCATGTCCTGAGAGCAGAGACTATTGTTTTGCTTCATGTCTGTCTCACACCATCTTTGCACACGTGTCACACCTTATTGATCCTTCAGCCCATCAGCAAGCAGTGACTGAGACCCGTTCCTCTATGGTTCTAGTGTGACATTAGCACAGATGGAATCCGACAACTTGATCCTATTGGGAAAATTAGCATCAATTTTGCATGTTTTGCTTCTCATACGGGACAGAGAGGGGTCCTCTCTGAGTAAGTTCAGCTCAGAAACAGGGCTGGGAGTTGTTTCTATCTGGAAGTTTCTAGCCCACTTTTGATAACGAAATGTGTATACCTGTTTAGAAGGCCATGCTTTTGGAATTGTTTTCCAGAATAAATATTGAATGTTAACAAACATTTAGTTAAGTCTCTTCAACCACGGACTTCCAATCATGTAGATGTACTTTAGTAGGCACCAACTTTTCTTTATTAAAAAAGACTTGGGGGTCTTCCCTGGTAGTCCAGTGATTAAAAATCTGCCTTGCAATGCAGGGGAGGGGCTTCCCCTAATGGCAGTAAACAATCCCCCTGCCAATGCAGGAGAAGCAGGTTCGACCACTGATTTGATCCCTGGGTCAGGAAGACCCTCTGGAGAAGGAAATGCAACCCACTCCAGTATCCTTGCCTGGAAAATCCCATGACAGAGGAGATTGGTAGGGGACAGTCCATGGGGACACAGAAGACTTGGACATGACTTAGTGACTAAACAACAATGCAGGGGACATAGGTTCATTCCCTGATCAGGGAACGAAGATCCCACATGCCTTGGAGAACCTAAGCCATCATGCAACAGCTACTAAGCCACGATGAAAGATCCTGTATGACAACGAAGACCCTACTTATCGCAATTAAGACCTAATACAGCCAAGTAAATAAATACTAAAAAAACATACCTTGAGCCGCATTCTTTTTGTTTTTTAATGGAGAAATATTCATAGACACGTTCATCTTCACTTGTTTCTTTTCCCCTTGTGATCAGTAATGGTATTTGGTGGTCAGGCAGTCTGAACGAGGCCTGCAGACAAGCACCACTGAACAGAGAGAAGCAGAGTGTCCCTTAGAGGAATCAGATTATTCCTCTGCTCAGTGCTTTGTGCACCAGACCCTGGAAGGCACTCTGGACACTGGGCTGCCTGAGCTGTATGTGACTGTGTGTGATGGGAATTAACACCTAATTCTGCATCCCATCTTTATGGCTGAGGTCCACAATGAGTCAGTATAATTAAGCACCGTTTGCCTGGTTAGTTAGTTCAGGTGCCTAAATCTGTCACAATAAAGTATGTGATGTTAAACATGTTTGGATTAGAACCTTCTGGAGCCAATGCCAATGCAGACAGCTATATTAATCACATGGGAGGTTATCTTATTTGAGATTTTCTAGGCACCTCTGAGTTACAGTGTTTCATCCATCAAGGGCTTGCTGAAGACATCTGTAAACTTTGATTTATTGCACTGTTCCTGCTACAGAATTAAATAGCATTATACTCAAATATATTGGCTTAATTGACAGGTAGAGATTTAATCCTGTTAATTATCTAGCCAGCTCAAAAGCTTCCATTAATCCTGTGCTGAATCCGTGGGATTCAGAAAAGGTATCGCAACACCTATTTGAGGTTCAGGTAAATCCATCATCGTTCCTCCTCTTCAAAAAGTTTACTCTTGCTAGCCCCAGTTCGTGAGCAAATGCACACACTCACGAGACAAGTGTGTTGCTTTGGGGTGGTCCCCTCTCTGACTCCAAACAGTTCATTCCTTTAGGTAAATGACGTCAGAAGGTTTGTAGTCACCATCTCTCCTGGCTTTGGGTTTTGTCTGTGAGCATCTATTGAGATAACATGTGTGAAAGTCGTTCATTCACTTATTTACACAACATACTTTTATTGAGCACTTACTATGTTCAGGGACTTTGCTGGGCTGGAAAGAACAAAAATATATGGAAAGACAGTTGAAACGTACATCAGTTATAAGTCAAAGTGCTCTACAGACCTATAGGACACTCATTAATGGTGATCATCTGTGCTGTTAGAATAATGCCCATGTCTCTCAGTTGCATCTGACTCTTTGAGACCCTGTGGACTGTAGCCTATGCGTCTCCTCTGTCCATGGGATTCTCCAGGCAAGAATACTGGAGTGGGGTGCTATTTCCTTCTTCAGGGAATCTTCCTGACCCAGGGATCGAACCCACGTCTTTTGCATCTCCTGCATTAGCAGCAGGATTGTTTACCACTAGCAAATGCACACAAATAGGTCATCCATACCAGAAAACTTCAGTGCAGCTAAACTGTATCTTTTTAGAACCAATATTTCTAAGAAAGGATATTAGCTGGAAATTTCAAACACTGAGAAACGACCATGGGAGACATTCAAAGGAGGCAGATACTTTAGGAACTTTTAAACTCATCCATCACAAAGTGGCTCTATTCTCTTCTTGCACACAC
Organism: Redunca redunca; assembly: GCA_006410935.1. Classification (NCBI taxonomy): domain Eukaryota; kingdom Metazoa; phylum Chordata; class Mammalia; order Artiodactyla; family Bovidae; genus Redunca; species Redunca redunca. The sequence goes on along the minus strand of SJYQ01096414.1, from coordinate 55,352 downwards.
GGCAGGACCCCACTTAACCATCTGCTAAGCTTCTCTACTTCTCAGGTCTAATTCCCTCTCTGTTCCAAGTCACTGTGCTAGGTCAGAATTCTCTGCCTTTTTGGAGCTCACAGTCCAGTGGAGACACAGACAGCAGTAAGAGGACTGTGATGGAGGGTCCCACAGGGGGCCCTTGAAGCCCAGAGTGGACACAGCCTGGGAGGATTCAAAGAAGGCTTCCTGGAGGAGGAAGAATCTGAACTGGACTTTAGCAAATGCTTAACACTTATTCAGTTAAAGAGAGAAGGGTGTGTAAAGAGGGCAAGTTAGAGGATGGCAGTTTGCACAACACGAGAAGCCTGGCCGAAGGCAGAGAAGAGGGAAACCACAGAGTCCTCCTATGAAGCCACAAGTATTGATACTTCGTGTTTTTAAATTAAGTGCAGTGAGTTGTCCCAGTTGGGACGGGGCAAGGGGTATGTCAGGAGAGTCTTGTAGGCTAGGCTAGAAATCTGGCGCTCAAGGAGCCAGTGGAACATTCTAAGCAGGAAAGTAAAATGGCTGGGGTTCTAAAACTGGTGCATCCAGTGGCTAGGGTTCTAAAACTGGTCAGCCTGGTGGGATAGTGGAGGATTTACTCACATTTCTCAACTTGAATAACTTTTAAGGAAAAAAAATTTTGTATACTTTAAGAGCACTTATTGAACCTAGGTCCATGAAAGTCATGACACTTAAAAAAGTATTTGTTATATGATTTCACACTTAAGATTTGCAAGAAATACAAAGAACATCCACATAAGCTTTACCTGAATTCACCAGTTGTTAACATGTTTTTGACATTTTGCCCCATTTGCTCATCTATCAATCTACCAGCCTATAGTATACACACATACACTCATTTGAAAGATGTTTGTAGCCTTTATTCACATTCATAATTACTCCAATGTCTACTTCCTAAAGACAAGAGCTTTCTTTTTTTAATTAATATAAAAAATATTTATCAAAATCAGGAAATCTGACATTTATATAATACTATTATCTAAAGCAGTCTTGCTAGTTGTCGTAATAATGACTCATGATAATTAAGATCTGTGATGTAAAAAAATGAAACCTTGGCCCTGTGCAAATGTCTTCCATTTGCAAATTATCACTGAAATGGAAATTAATCTTTATAATAATAAATGCTTTCAGATTATTATAAAAGTAAAAGGACAGAATTTTAAAACTCTCATAGAATTTATGGATTTCTGGATGCACATTTGAGAAAAGCTGTTGGTAGCCAAGATGGAGATGAGACAAGCTCTATTCAGTGCACAAGCCTAGATTGTCCTTGACTGTTCACATCAATCAGAGCATCAGGAAGTTGAGCTGGAGGAAAGAGGTCCCATTTCTGTTCAGCAAAGCTGGGTACAAAAAGCCTGAAGGACCAAGGAACCAGAGTAGGGGTCCTGCACATTGACACTCGAGCCGAATACAGAGCAGGAAAGGGGTGGAGAATAAGGCCAATGATACTCCCATGCCCTGTCTCTTAGCAGGCAGCAAGTTTAGGATAGACAGAGAAAAAAGAGAAAGCATGGGGAGAAAGAAGGATGCAATTTCCATGGCTTGGTGGGGAGGGCAGACCTCTGAAACTAGAAGAAAATTTTAGAGGGTAATATGATATTGTTAGTAGTATGAAAGAAGATACAGTTTCTACAAAACAGAATAAAGTAATGGGAGAAGCTGAGATGAAATGCAGTGGGGTGAGGCAAAAATAAAAAAAAAAAGGAAGACAGTGGAGATAGGCTTGTGGGGAAACCAAAAGGCAAAATATTTTTTTAAAAATAATTTTTCAAAATTCCCTTTGGAGTTAATAAAGGACAGGATTGAAACTGTGGCAAACAGGCTCAATGATGGGGCAGGCAGATCTTTACAAAATTTAAAAGGTTTAGTTATTTCAGGCACAATCAGTAGACACAGAGAGAAGCATGATCACTGAGACTTGAATAAACCTCTTCTTAGTCTTTTATGAGGGAGGCAATACAAATAATGACAAATGGAGTGTCCATTAATAGATCTACTCCAAAGCTGGTGAATTGCAACAGCGTTTTTATCAAGCACATATGCTATATTACCAACAGCTGAACTTAAATAAGAAACCATATGACAACCTCAATAAATTCAGATGAGTGGGGATTACTATGTGGATTGAAAGCACAACGCAGAAACTGTGGAGCCACATTCTGGCTTACTAACTGAACCATGGTTTCTTAATCTGTAAAATGTAAAGATTAATAATACCTACCTTCTATAGGTATTATGAGGACAGAATGAATTTTTACAGAACTTATTACTGTGGTTGGTAAATAATAAGCACTTGATATATACTAGCTATTGGTATTTTTACTGTTTATATTTTTTGGTCACATCCTCTATTACCCAAATAATAAAAGTTTAAAGAGGAATACAATAATTTAAAAAAAAATCAGCTATGAATACATGAAGTCCAACGGAAGGGCAGTCAAAGCACTATTAATAGGTAAACTCAGACTCAAACCATTTTTTTATTTTGTAAAAGAAAAAAGGATAAGAATACAAAGAAATGACACAAAGAAATGGAAAGATACCTTGTGCTCTTGAATTGGAAGAATATTGTTAAAAATGGCCTTACTACTTAAAACAATCTAAGATTTAATGCATCCTCCATCAAAATACCCATGACAGTTTTCACAGAATTAGAACAGTAATCCTAAAATTAACATGGAACTATTTTAAAAAACCAGAATTGCCAAAACAATCTTGAGAAAAGAACAAAGCTGGAGGTATCACCCTTGCAGGCTTCAGATTATCCTATAAAGCTACAGTAATCAAAATAGAATGGTACTGACGTAAAACAGACACACAGATCAATGGAACAGAAGAAAGGGCCCCCAAAATAAACCCATGTGCTTATGGTCAATTAATCTATGATAAAGGAGGCAACAATATGCAATGGAGAAAAAGATAGTCTCTTTAATAAGTAACAAGTAGTGCTGGGAAAACTGGATAGCTACATGTAAAACATTGAGTTCAGGACATTTCCTCATACTATATACAAAATAAACTCAAAATGGTTCAAAGACTTAAGTGTATGATATGATAACATATATGCAGAATACTCTGACATAAATTATAGCAATATTTTCTTAGATCTATTATGCAAGGCAAAAAAATAAAAGCAAAAATAAACAAATTGGATCTAATTAAACTTAAATACTTCTGCACAGGATAGGAAGACATCAACAAAACAAAAAGACAATCTATATATGGGAGAAAATATTTGCAAATGATATGACTAACAAAAGGTTAATATCCAAAGTGTATGAATAGTCCATACAATTCAATGTCAAAAAAAAACAACCAAATCAAAAAATGGGCAGAAGACCTGAATAGAAATTTTTTCCAAAGAAGACATACAGATGGCCAACAGGCATGTGAAAAGATCCTCAACATTGCTAATTATTAGAGAAATGCAAATCAAAGCCACAATGAGGTATCACCACACATCTGTCAGAATTGCTGTCATCAAAGAATTGATACTTTTGAACTGTGGTGTTGGAGAAGACTCTTGAGAGTCCCTTGGACTGCAAGGAGATCCAACCAGTCCATTCTGAAGGAGATCAATGGTGTTCATTGGAAGGACTGATGCTAAAGCTGAAACTCCAGTACTTTGTCTACCTCATGGGAAGAGCTGACTCATTGGAAAAGACTCTGATGCTGGGGGGGATTGGGGGCAGGAGGAGAAGAGGACGACAGAGGATGAGATGGCTGGATGGCATCACTGATTCAATGCGCATGAGTTTGGGTGAACTCCGGGAGTTGGTGATGCACAGGGAGGCCTGGTGTGCTGCGATTCTGGGGTCGCAAAGACTCAGACACGAGTGAGCGACTGAACTGAACTGAAAATCTACAAATGACAAATGCTGATGAAGATGTGGAGAAAAGAGAACTCTTGAGTTGTACACTGTTGGTGGGAATGTAAATTAGTGCAGCCATTACGGAAAACAGTTTGGAGTTTACTCAAAAAAAAGAAAGAAAGAAAGAAAGAAACTAGAACTAAATGATATAGCAACTCCATTCCTGGATGAAAGTGAAAGTGAAAGTCAAGGTCGCTCAGTCGCCTTGGACTCTTTGCGACCCCATGGACTATACAGTCCATGGAGTTCTCCAGGCCAGAATACTGGAATGGGTAGCCTTTCCCTTCTCCAGGGGATCTTCCGGACCCAGGGAGAGAACCCATATCTTCCCCATTGCAGGCAGATTCTTTACCAGCTGAGCCACAAGGGAAGCCCGTTCCTGGGTATATATATGGGAAAAAACAAAACACTAATTCAAAAACATACATCCACCACAATGTTCATAGCAGCACTATTTACAATAGCCAAGATATGGAAGCAATCCACGCCCATCAACAGACAAATGGATAAAAGACTATTGGGGGAAAATATCTGTATACACACACACACATATTGGAATATTACTCAGCCATAGAAGAATGAAATTGAGCCATCTGCAATATAGATGGGCCCAGGTCCTCCTGCATTGCAGGCTGATTCTTTACCATCTGAGCCATCAGGGAAGCCTAAGAGATTATTATGCTTAGTGAAAGAGGTCAGAGAAAAACAAATACTGTATCATTCACATGCATGATCCAAGAAGTAAAACAAACTAATGTATATAGCAAAACAGAAACAGACTCACAGTATAGAAAAATAGTGGCTACTAGTGGAGGAGAGAAAGTGGGAAGAGGCAAGATGGGATTAAAAGATACAAACTACTATCTACAAAACAGATAAGCAACAAGGATATATTGTATAGCACAGGGAGTAATAGCCATTATCTTTTAATAACTTTTAATGAAGTATAATCTGTAAAAAAAATGCTGAATCTCTCTGCTGAATCCTAAAATATAAAACTTATAAATTAACTATACTTCATAAAAAATAAATATAATAATATTAAAACTAATCTTAGGAAAACAGAAGGAATAAAATGGCAGATATAAAAGCAGAAATTGCTTTTTAAAAAATAGCATCAGATGAGTATAGTGTGGGAGGTAAAACTGCAAAATATACTCATTACTTATAAATTTAAGTAGTTTTAAAAAAAATTTTAAAAAGATAGAGACATATGCATACTTCTAGATAACAGAGTTGAATACTGTAAAAATGTTAATTTGTCCCAGATTAGTTTATCTACTTATTAAAAACCCAATCAATATGCTGATGGGACTACTTTTTGGAAATTGGCAATGTAATTACAGGGTTCATCTGGAGAACAGGTGAGAGCTGCTAAGAACATTTTGAAAACATTCTAATAATACAAAATTCATCCAAACAGTCTAGATTCAGGAGAAAAGTTATTTTAAGAGCAGACTGACATCAGGATAAAAAGGACCTTATTCAACCTGATACCTTATTAAAAGACTAATTGCCATCAATCTGGAATTCAACACCTACTCAGCCCCAACTCTAGATATTCTCACCTCTTTGATGTACAGACCTTCAAATCAGATAACAGAAACACAGGCTGAAAATAAATTGCTCTATGTCCCTCAACGAGGAGCACCCCCAAATGGTGAAAATCTAAACCATAAAATATCTTTGAATCTTATTCAAGTGGAATGTTTCTTGTGTATTATTTTGTTATTTATTAATCACAAAAGGAATTTGGTGTGCACCAGCCATTTCAAATCCTTTTGGTTATTTTCAGCCCCTAGGTTTTGCTCATCTTCAGGCTAGGAAGATTGGAAATGTTATGTCCAAATTTTAATGTTACTGTTCAAGGACAAAACTATAAACCATTTCTAAAGTGACTGCTAGACTGATTCTAAAGTAGGATTTATTTTACACTTAAGGTCTGAAAATAAAGCAGGTTCCTTTTATCCACCATCTGAAGGAAAGGATAAGAGTTTGATGGATGGGGAGTGTGGCTTGGGGCAATTGCTGAGTGGGACTGACTAGGCAAAGATGCCTGGGGTTAGCAGTGTAGAGATGGGATACAATGCACAAGGATTCCCTCAACCTTCCTAAAATTATAAGAATCATGTGGAAAGATGGGGAGTCCAGAAATTTAGGGGACTGCTACAGCAATCAAATGTTAGTGTCAGTACTGATTTCAAATAGTACCATAACCAGGCCATGGGTTAAGAAAACATGTTCTAGAGTCAAAAAGATCATGAAATAAGCCTCAGTGCCACCACTTACTAACAGAGTAATGTTAAATGAATCCCCTAAACACTGGCTGCCAAGTTCCTGGTCTCTATATCAGGTATTACACAGATCTAGACAAATGATAGCCAGTATTACTTAGTACAAAAGACTGTGGTCATTGTAAGTCTAAGTTTCTCATCACAGCATGGTAGAAAATGAGTCAGAAATGAGTACATGTGCAGGCAAAAGGTATTCTAACAAGCGAAGTACTGGGCATAATATTTTTACTGTGTGCATATCGGGGGTGGGGAGAGAAAAAGACAGAATATAAGAATAATACAGATTAAAACTTACATGATGCATACCATGGGGGAATTATGCACACTTCCCTGGTGGCTCAGACAGTAAAGTGTCTGCCAGCAATCTAGGAGACCGGGGTTCAATCCCTGGGTTGGGAAGATCCCCTGGAGACGGAAATGGCAACCCACTCTAGTACTCTTGCCTGGAAAATTCCATGGATGGAGGAGCCTGATAGGGATCGCAAAGAGTTGGACAAGACTGAGCGACTTTACTTTTTTATGGGGGAAAACTAGATATTAATGCTGGTTTAAAAATACTAATAAACTGGAACTTCCCTGGTGGCTCAACGGTTGAAATTTTGGGGGCTCAGATTTGATGCATGGTAGGAGAACTAAGATCCCACACGCATGTGGTGCAGCCCAGAAAATAAAATGAAAAAAAGAAATATAAGTAAATCCACAAAAGAGGGCTTCCCTGGTGGCTCAGTGATAATGAATCTACCTGCCGATGCAGGAGACCCAGGTTTGATCCCTGGTCTGGGAAGATTTCACAAGCCGCGGGGCAACTAAGCCACAGCACCTCAACTACTGAGCCTGTGCTCTAGACCCCAGGCTCCATGGGAGAAGCTTTTGCAATAAGAAGCTCGTGCACCACAACCAGAGAGTAGCCCCCGCTTGCCACAACTAGAGAAAAGCCTGCTCAGCAACAGAGACCCAGCACAGTGAAAAATAAACATTAAAAAATAATAGTCCACAGAAGAGAAGATCCAGAGAAGTTTGGCATAAAAAAGAAAGTGCATGGTGGATGATCCAGAGAAGCACTTGAAATTCAGCTTTGAGATAAAGAAAGGATGCTGATGTTAAAATGTCCAGCCTTTGAGCAGCCATTTAGGATGTCATTCCTGTGTGCTAGGGGGCACACAGAGATGTGGGGATGAAGGGGAAGATGGCATGAGGTTAGTGGGTCCTGCTGCACCCAGGTGAACTCTGGTCTGGTGGCTGCCCTGCCTAGGGAAAGGTGTAAGCAACCTTGAGCAATGGGAGACGTCAGGCACAGACCAAAGAGTCTCCATGAACTCAACACGATTTATAACCACGAGCACAAACCTGCTTACACATTTTATGCTTATTCCCATGCAGATCATTAGGTGAAACAAATTGGTATTGACATGAAGTAAAGCTTACAATAGCACTGAACTTTCAACTCCCTTCTAGCAGATTTCTGATCTTTTCCAATTTGTGGCTCATCTATTTACAACTCAAAAAGGTTAGAAGGATATTGATGACAACATAATGAGTGTGGAGTAAATTTCACACTTTGTAAAAATGATTATACGACTGAGCAGGCTATAAAGCCCCTGGCTTGATCTGAGGTTTATAGGAACAGGACTTTAAACCTTAAGGAGGTTAATGCCTTAAGTTATCCCTTAATGCACAGGGCTTCCCAGGTGGTGCAGTGGTAAAGAATCCCCCTGCCAATGCAGATGTTGAGACGTGGGTCCAACCCCTGGGTGGGGAAGATCCCCTGGAGTAGGAAATGGCAACCCACTCCAGTATTCTTTCCTGGAGAATCCCATGGACAGAGGAGCCCGGGGGGCTACAGTCTATGGACTGGAAAACAGTCAAACACGACTACGTATGCAATGCATGGGTATGAAGATCTTAACTTACATGTAAACAGAATTGACTGGGAGGTGGGGGAAAGATGGAGAGATAAGGAAGTTGTTATGAAAATTCAGGAGCACCTTGAATCAGAAGCAGGACCATCTCTGCCCTTTCCTGGATCCACAAAAAGAAGCTTTGTCTCTATATCTGTGTCCCTCAGAGAGGAAGAAGGAAGAGAAAAAAGGCAAGAGAGGGCCAAGTGACCCAAACTCTCTCTCCTCCACACTTTGAAGTTATTAAATAACCTTGAGCAAGACAAGCCTCGCTGCTATGTGCCATGGAAGACAAACTGACAAAGCACATGTTTTGTTTGAGGGATTATTTCCTATTCGGTTGTAGAAAACCTAGCAGAGAGACCCAGATAGGTCCCCTTGTTATCCTCTGCTAAGAGCCTAGGACAGTTAATCCCTTTAATGCTCAAATTCCTCCCAGAGCCTTCCAGGCACCCTGGAGTGAGGGTGTCTCCTGTGAATTCTGTGCATCTGTTATCTTGGTTGCACAGTGCAGTTTTCCTTTTCTTGTTCATTGGATGCTGCTAGATTGGGTCAACTCCAAAAGCAACATCTAAGCATGAATTCTCCTTCTAGGTCCCCACTGCTGCTGCCTGATGTCTGATTAAAAGGCCTAGAAATGGGAGCAAAGGAGTTGTATGATACTTCTGAAGTCCCTGGCACTATCTCCCACCATTGCTGAGCTGCTGGGACCAATATGGCTACTTCTTGTGTTCTCAGAGCCCTGTGGAGACGGTGACGAAGAAGCTCACGGAGATCTGACTTGCCGTTTTATTGCAGAACTCAGCCATGAGCACCTGGGGTCTGAGCCAGGAAGAGATGGTCTGACAGATCCCTCACTCTACTCAGTGGCAATTCCCAGGCACAGTGAGATGGGGGTTGGGGGGGTGGGGCAGCGGTGGGGAATGCTATCCTGTTAGTCTCTGTTACAAGAATTTATCTTAGTAAGAGATTTGCCTTTTTGAGAAAAATGCCTTGATAAGCTCACTTGTGTAGTCAATTCCCTTTGAAGTATAGCTGTTCTCTGGTGCCAAGGTTTCCAACAAAGGGCCAACATTGCTCTGTTTAAGAAAGCAAATGTAATTTATCTACCCATTTATTTTGTCATGGAGATGTGAAAGAGGAGAGTAAAAAGGAGGAAGAAAAAGATAACCAGACAGTGGGAGGGGACTTCCCTAATGGTCCCGCGGCTAAGTCTTTGAGCTCCCAATGCAGGAGGCCAGCCTGGGTTCGATCCCTGGTCAGGGAACTAGATTCCACATGGCAGAACTAAGAGTTCACAGTGCAACTAAAAAGATGCTGCAACGAAGATTGAGGATCCCCTGCAGCCAAACAAGATAGCAGGAGGTCATGTGTCACACAGTGGGATTCTTCTTCACTAGTATTGTTAAAAACCATAAAATGGTTGGTCTGATTGGATTTCTTACGGGAAAAAAAGCTAATGGGAGATGACCTTGTGTATATGCTGACTTGGGGGCAAAACAGCAGCCACACAAACAGATAAAGGAAGGGCAGACAGACCAGTTGCCATCTGCACAGTTAGACCAGGTTTGTGGACTGAAATCAAACCTGTCAGCCCACCAGGTCCTTAATTATGCAAACTGTTATGCAAATTGAGCCCCAGGAGATGTGCCTGGTAAGGGGTAAGGGCCCAGGAGGAGTTCAGACAGGTGTATAAGTTGGGGTAGACACAGCTTAGGAACTGCAGAACGCTTCAGAAACCACTGCAAGTGGGGGCAAAGTGGACCTCAACAACCACCTCCTATGACCTTCTTTGCAGTAAGCGTTCCCTTCCCTCTTCCAGGAGGGGCCTCGACAGGCTGGGCCACTTCTGGTAACCAGGTCTCCCCCGTTTCCAGTAAGACCTCTGCCTCTGCTCCAGTTCTCCCTCCCACTCCATTCCCAGCCACTCCACGCGGGTGTTCAGTGAGCGCCGCCTGTGTGCCTGACACTTCAGCGGACCCTGAGCCAACAGGGGTAAACATCACACCATCTGTGGGAAACCAGTGCTCAGCTTCATGTGCACTGTCGATCCAGGGGAAAGTGAAAGTGACTCAGCTGTGTCCAACTCTTTGCGACCCCATGGGCTACACAGTCCATGGATTTCTCCAGGACTGGAGTGGGTAGCTGTTCCTTTCTCAAGGGGATCTTCCCAACCCAGGGATCAAACCCAGGTCTCCTGCATTACAGGCAGATTCTTTACCAGCTGAGCCACAAGGGGAGCCCGAGAATACTGGAGTGGGTAGCCTATCCCTTCTCCAGCGGATCTTCTTGACCCAGGAATCGAACCAGGTCTCCTGCATTGCAGGTGGATTCTTTACCAACTGAGCTTTTAGGGAAGCCTGTCCGTCCAGGGGACAGACCCCATTTTTCCTTCCTGCCTTGAGCACCCTGTTGAAAACACAATGCTTGTCCTCTAAAGAGGTTATAATTTCCTCATCTTCCAGATCAGTCTATCACAGAGATGAGTTTTGATTCTAGCATTTCTCACACATTTTCATGATTTTCTTATACGCAGGTGCCTCCTGCATTGGTTTTCCATTGCTGCTAAACGAACTACCATTAACGTCATGGCCTAAAGCAACACAAATTTATTCTCTTACAGGTCTGGAAGTCAGAGAGGCTGTGATTTTCTGGAAGCTTTGGAGAGAATCCTTTTTTTTTTTTTTTTGCCCTTGGCTTTTTCCAACTTCTAGGGACTGCCATACTCCTCTGCTCGAGGCGCTTCTGTACTCTGGTGCTTCCGTCGTCACAAAATATCTTACATATTCATCAGTGCCTTCTTTAGGGCCCAGGCCCAGCCTGCCTCCCTTATTTCTGAACACTTGTGGTTAATTAGACTCACCTGGCTAATTCATGCTACTCAGCTCATCTCATGAGCCTCAATTTAATCACACCTGCAGAATTCCTTCTATTACTTAAGGCAACATATTCACAGGTTCTAGGGATTAAGATGTGGGCCTTATTGTGCTGTATGCTAAGTCTCTTCAGTTATGTTCCACTCTTTGTGATCCTATGGACCCTACCGGCCAGGCTCCTCTGTCCATGGATTCTCCAGACAAGAACACTGCAGTGGGTTGCCAGGCCCTCTTCCAGGGGATCTTCCCAACCCAGGAATCAAACCCTCATCTCTTTTGTCTCCTGCATTGGCAGGTGGGTTCTTTACCACTAGTGTCACCTGGGGAAGCCAAGTTGAAAATTACATCCATGTGAAAACCTTAACGGGCTTCCCCAGTGGCTCAGCGGTATGGGGCTCAATGTGTGGGGCCATTATTCAGCCCACATTTCCTCACATATTAAAAAGACTGCCCTCCTCACCCTGCTCCTTCTGGAGCTGTCTTCACAGCGTCAGGTCCACAGTGGCCTCTGGGTCGAAGACCAGTCTCCACAAGATGTTGGGGGGTCATCTTGGACATGAAGTGCAACTAAGAATTAAAAATCATAAAACCCACTCTTAAAATTGAGAAACACTTATAAATGGTCTACTTTATATAGATGCTATTCTGAGGCCTGGGGGAAGTAGCAATGAGTGAAACAGAGGAGTCTCTGTTACCAGAGGCCTGGTGAACTAGGGAAAAAAAATACAAAGGCTTGTTCAATGTCATATGTCATTAGGGAGTTGCAGATTAAAGCAACAGGGTATCATACACATCTATTTGCAGGCTAAAGTGTAAAACACTGGCCACACCAAATGCTGGTGAGGATGTGGAGCAGTAGGAATTCTTACTCATTGCTGGTGGGAATGCAAAATGATTCAGCCACTTTGGAAGCTAACCATATCCTTACCATACCTGCCTGCCTGCCTGCTAGGTCACTTCAGTCGTGTCCAGCTCTTTTCGACCCTATGGACCATAGCCCACCGGGCTCCTCTCTCCATGGGATTCTTCAGGCAAGAACACTGGAGTGGGTTGCCAGGCCTTCCTTATTCTTGACATATGATCCAACAATTGTGCTCCTGGGAAGATGAAAATTGTGCATAAAAGATGCCAGTCTGACTGAAAATCAGTCACTCAGTCATGTCCAACTCTTTGCAACCCTGTGGACTGTAGCCCACCTGACTCCTCTGTCCATGGAATTTTCCAGGCAGAAATACTGGAATGGGCTGCCATTTCCTCCTCCAGGGGATCTTCCAGAGCCAGGGATTGAACTCTTTTATCTCCTGCATTGGCAGGCGGATTCTTTACCACTGCGCCACCTGGGGAGCGCAGTTGAAAATAATATTCATGTAAAAACCTTGCACCCAAATGTTTGTAGAAGCTTTACTCATAATTGCCAAAAATTGGAAGTAACCACAATGTCCTTCCATAGGTGAATGGATCAAAAAAAAACAAACCCAAAAAACTGTGATCAATTCATACAATGGAATGTGGTTCAGTGATTTTTTTTTTTTTTTAAATAAGCTATTAAGCCACCACAGGAGAAGGAAATGGCAACCCACTCCAGTATTCCTGCCTGGAAAATCCCATGGACAGAGGAGGCTGGCAGGCTACAGTCCATGGGGTCGCAAAGAGTCGAACACGACTGAGTGACTAAGCACGCAAACTACCACAATGACATGAGGGAATCTTAAACGCATATTGCTGAGTAAAAGATGCCAATCTGAGAAGACCATGTACTGTATGATTCTAACTGCATGACATTCTGGAAAAGACAAAACTATGAAGACAGAACAGAGGTCAGTGGTTACCAGGGATTTGGGAGAAGGAGAAGAAATGAGTGGGTGGAGCACAAGGAATTTTAGGGCAATGAAACTATTTGTATGATACCATAATGGTAGACATAGAATGTGTAATGGTAGGTACAAGAACTTATGCATTTGTTGAAACCCATAGAATGTTCAACACAAAGAGTCAACTCTAGTGTAAGCTATGGAGTTTGTGGGACCTCTCTGTTACTTTCTGCTCAAGTTTTCTGTAAATCTTAAACTGTTCTAAACTTAAAACCTGTTCATTTAAAAAGGCATGGTATGTTGGATAATGATGCGTGCAATGAAAAATTAAAGCAACACGTAGGTATAGAAGTAATAGTATGGTGGGGGGTGTGTGTGTGTGTGCAGACTATTTTACTCTTTAGGTTAGGGATGACCTCACTGATGATGTGACTCTTGAGAAGTCTTAGAAAAGTGATGGCAAAAGTCATACAAACTTCTGGCGGGGAAAAAGAAAGAAAACCTTACAGATCAAGGGAAGCAATTACAAAGGCCCTGTGGCTGGTTATGTGTTTGATGTGTCTGGTGTCAGTGTGGCTGGAGCGGATGAGCTTGAAGAGGACAGCAGGGGTGGGGGAGGACCATGTCATAGAGCAACTCATGCTGGTCACTATGGAGAACCAGGACTTTACCCTGAGTGAGGTGGGAGCCCCTGGTGGGTGGTGCGCAGAGGAGAGACACCCTTTGATTTATTTTTAAGAAAATTCCTCTCACTGTTGCAAGAACAGACTGTAGTGGGGACAAGACTGGGACAGGGAGACCTGATTTAAGTCCCATGGGCTTGGCGGGAAGAAGTGTCATAGCTAAGCCCAGAAGCAAGATCATGTAGACGTTTGAACTTATGATCCATGTAAATAACAGGAGACCCTGGGGCCCAGTGCAGCTGGGAGAATTCTAACTTGCGCATGTGTGTATGCTAGCTCACTTCAGTCGTGTCCAACTCTTTGCAACCCTGTGAACTGTAGTCTGCCAAGCTCCTCTGTAGGTGGGATTCTCCAGGCAAGGATACTGGAGTTGTTTGCCATGCCTTCCTTCTGGGGATCTTCCCGGCCCAGGGATTGAACCCATGTCTCTTATGTCTCCTGTATTTGCAGGTGGATTCTTTACATCTAGCACCATCTGGGAAGCCCAGCAAACTCATGGGGGACCCTAATTCTCAGGAGAGATTTAGAAGCCAAGGAGTTGGGAGTATCCTGGTGAAGCCACTCTGCCTGTTTCTCAAAGTTTCCAGGCTAGAGTTTCTGCTTGGTGAGAGTTGGACTGTGAAGAAGGCTGAGTGCTGAAGAATTGATGCTTTTGAACTGTGGTGTTGGAGAAGACTCTTGAGAGTCCCTTGGACTGCAAGGAGATCCAACCAGTCCATTCTGAAGGAGATCAGCCCTGGGATTTCTTTGGAAGGAATGATGCTAAAGCTGAAGCTCCAGTACTTTGGCCACCTCATGCGAAGAGTTGACTCATTGGAAAAGACTCTGATGCTGGGAGGGATTGGGGGCAGGAGGAGAAGGGGACGACAGAGGATGAGATGGCTGGATGGCATCACGGACTCGATGGACGTGAGTCTGAGTGAACTCCGGGAGTTGGTGATGAACAGGGAGGCCTGGCGTGCTGTGATTCATGGGGCTGCAAAGAGTCGGACACGACAGAGAGACTGAAATGAACTTAATCTTCATAAATATCCCATTATGAGGCCCTATTGACAAGTGTAAGGAACCACAGACCCAGAAAGGTTAAATATCACAAAGTCATCTAGTAATCAACAGTATGCAGACCTACCTGATCCTGAAGCCCAGGCCCGTCCCGAGACGTGCACAGACAGACTAGTAGAAGGAACTGAACATCCCAACTGACACACCCACCACACAGCCTTGGGGTTTAATTCCAGAGAGGAAAATGTGAAAGACAAACATTTCCCTGTAAGGCCTCTTTCTTTTCTTTGACTATTTGATATCCTCTTTCAAAGTGGGTTTGGGAAAAATGGTGGAGTGAATGAAGGAGGCGGGGGTTAGAGAGGAAGAGTTTAGAGGGCAGGAGAGTGAAGCATGTCCAGAAGGGGGGCAAGTTTGGGCGTTTCTTTACTTCTCACGTACTGTTTCTAAGTGGCTCCCAAGGTGTGGAGGCTAATGGCTTATAAGGACAAAGAAAAGCCATGTGCTTCTTAAAAGCTGGAAGCTTGTGGGGGCCTTCTGGTTTCTGTAGCTTTTTCTAGGCAGGGATTTAGACCAGGTAAGGGAATCAGGCTGGGTGGAGGGTTGGGTCACTGCTGTGGTCCCCAGCAGGCTGGTTCTCTGAGCCTCGTCCCAGCTTCCTCCTCCCTACTATTGAGTAGAAGAACCTTCTCCAACCACAGCAGCTGAGCATATTTGCTTGGGGAAGGTCCCCCATTTCCAGGTGCAAATGATAAATGGAGGTTTGAGTGGAGAAGGATGTCAAAGAGCCCCCTGCTGACTGATGACTCTGGGGTCATTAATGTTCACATCCAAGGGCCATTCACCAGCTGAGTCATAAACTCTAAAAGCAGAAATGCTGGCTGGACCCAAACAGTACATCTGTGACAGAGAGGGGAGCTGGCAGAAGACGGTGTTGACTTTATTGCTGCTTCCCGAATCCTGAAGGCCATTTTAATTAGCTTTCAAACAGCGTTTGTACTCCTTGGCCTTTGAGTTCGTTCTTACGGCTACACACACCCATCCACACATAATCCCAGTTTAATGAAACCAGAAGAACATCAAAACCACTATATTGTATCAGTGTCTCATTAAAATGGACATCTCTTGCTCTGTAGTTCATTAATATTTTCAATTATTTAAAGCGAAATTTCCACACACTGTTGTGCTGGTGAATAGAGGTCAAGTTTTTGTTTTTGTTTTTAATAAACAAGAACGGTTGTTTTCTAATTTTCAAAGTAAGCTGCCAAGGAAGGAAAGGCTGTGACTAACTTTGAATATATCAGATTCCTGGTATAATTGGTTGTGTTTTTCAAAACATACTGCTAATATTTGGAGCGACTTTATACATATTTATGGGGCCAAGGGGTGGCAGGAGCCACACTAGGGGACTGGTGGGGAAATGAAAGGATATCCAATTAGCTGTGGGTGGAAATTAATTGTGTAGTCCTGTAGAAATGGCCAAACTGTTGAATCACCACATCTAAAAGAAAAATGACAATAACAATTTAAATAACCAAAGTGTTTTTGTATGTGTGTGTGTGAGAGGGAGGGTGAACTGGGGAGGTGATCTCTAGGCACTGACGGGGAACCTCTGGCCTTGACTGTGCTGGCTTCAGAGGCTGTGGGCTAGCTGGCCCCAGAGAGAGCAAGGCTCAGAGGCTGGGGAAAGAGGATGCTGAGGGCATGGAAAGAAGGAGATGATGCGATACTGTGGGAAACAAGAGGAGCTGCTTTTCCCTGCTGACAAGATGCAGTAAAAAAAAAAAAGAGAGAGAGAGAGAGAAAAAAGGTCAAGAGTAGATGAGAGGGACCTGAGTGAGTTCAGTTCCCAGTGGAGAACACCTTGGAGAGGAAGGGGGTGGGGAAGACATGCGCTGAGTTTTCCCAGCCAGCTGGACAGCTTGGAACGTGGCAGACTGGGGACTCAAAAAAAGTGATGAGCACTTGAAGTTTTCCTAATGGAATTCTTCGCGACATTGTTTAATCCACATACCTGGTATGTGATTGTCTGTTAAAACTGCTTGCTCTGGCATCTGTACCCTTGTGGTCCCTGTAGTAAGCAGATGGCATCCTCAAACTGGGTACTTAAGAAGAGTTTAATAAAGGAACTGTTTGCCAAAGTGTGGGCACAGTGTGAGGAACCCACAGGGATGGTGCCAGGGGCTGGAGCAGTGACGGGGAGGAAGTCGCCTGATCTCCTGGAGAGGGGAGGGGAGGAAGCAGCACTGAACCTCAGCAGTGGGAAGGACCACTTTGGAAGGGCAGCTTGGAATAACCTACCAGCAGAAAGCCAAGGGGACAAATGCCCCAGCCTCTCTCTCCCCACATCCTCCAACTGCCTGCTGTTGACCCCTTTTGGCTAAACCCCAATTTGAAGTCAGCCTTGACTGTGGAGCTGTCCAGTCCAAAATCCATAGTTAAGTGGTAGGCTGCAAATTTGAGTAAAAGTTGACATTGCAGCCTATAGTCCAAAGGCCGAAAAATCAAGCAGAATTTCTATATTACAATTTAGAGGCAGAATTTCTTCTTCGGGGGAAACCTGTCTCCTCAGTCTTCTCTGAAGACCTTCCACTGATTGGATGAGACCAACCTGTATTTTGAAGGGTTGTTTGCTTTACTTAAAGTCAACTGATTGTAAGTGTTAATCCCACATTTAAAATACCTTTACTTTGCCAGCTGCAGAGATGTGGATGGACCTAGAAACTGTTATAGAGGGTGACGTAAGTAAAAAAGAGAAAATCAGTTATCATATACCAACACATAAAACATGGATAAATAAATGTATTTGCAAGCAGAAATAGAGACACAGACATAGAGAACAAATGTACGGAAACCAAGGGGGGAAGGGCTGTGTGGGATTGGCATATATACACTACTATGTATAAAATAAATAACTAAAGAGAAACGACTCAATAACATGGGAACTCTACTTAATGCTCTGTGGTGACTTAAATGGGAAAGAAATCCAAGGAAGGGGGGCTACATGTATAGGTACAGCTGACTCACTTTGCTGTAGAGCAGAAACTAACACAATATTCTAAAGCAACTATACTCCAAAGAAAGAGGGCAGAAGGAACAGGGGCAGGGCAAATTAGGGGGATGGGCATAAGAGATGCAAACTACTACGTATAAAATAGAGAAGTAACCCGGATACGCTGTATAGCACAGAGAATCATAGCCATGTTCTTGTAATAGCCTTTAATGCAGAATAATCTGTAAACATACACAATCACCATGCTATATACATGTAATAAAATATAATGCTATACACATGTAATTAACATAATATTTTAAATCAACTATACTTCAATAAGATATAAATAAATACCTTTACAGAGACATTTGGACTGGTATTTGGCCAAATAGCTTGTCACCATAGTCTTATCAAGTTGACATATAAAATTAACCATCACAATTCTCATGGTGGGGCAGGATGGAAGCAGAGCTACACTGAGGTTCAATCAAAGCCTTAGTTTAAATATTATTCACATATGTTGAATTATCTAATCCTCAAAACAATATGGTGAAACATCTGTAAACAAAATTTACAGAGGATGCAACTGAGGCTCAGAAAAGTTATTGCCCAAAGACACAGCTGGAATGTGGTCGAGGCAAAATCCAAGTCTTCTGAATTCAGTTCTAGACAGTTTCTAAGTGACTAGCACAATCTTTTAAAGTTCCATTATGAAATCACATGATATCTAGAGTTGACTTAACTCTTTATTGACTGGGGGATTTTTGCAGAAACACTTGTGGCTGGTGATTTGTTATGTAAGTGAAAGTTGAAACACACTAGTCAATAATATTCAGGTAACAAAAGAGGTATTAACATGTTGCTTCCCTGGTGGCTCAGAGGTTAAAACGTCTGCCTCCAATGCGGGAGACCCGGGTTCGATCCCCGGGTCTGGAAGATCCCCTGGAGAAGGAAATGGCAATCCACTTCGATATTCTTGCCTGGAGAATCCCATTTATATAAGATATAAATAAATACCTTTACAGAGACATTTGGACTGGTATTTGGCCAAATAGCTTGTCACCATAGTCTTGTCACCATAGTCTTACTCCTACTAGGAGAAGCCTAGTAGGTTACAGTCCACGGGGTCGCAAAGAGTCGGACACGACTGAGCGACTTCACCTCCCCTCCCCTCAATGTGTTAAAAACAATAAAGTTTGGAAGCAAGTAAGAGTATGGATAAAATGTGGTCATGTGGTTAATTGTTGGGCTGGGTGATGAGTACATGGAGGTTCATTGCATTTTTCTCTACAATTCTGAATACATTTGAGAGAATTTCCACAATCAAACATTAAATATAATCTCACAGCTTTATCAGCAGTTGGCATTTTACAATGCGGAGCTATCCACTTGAGCCCATCATTCATAGCTGCATGAACTCAAGCCCTTTGAATCAAGCTTTGCTTTTTCCTGCTTTGCTTTTGAAGGGCATATTTGCCACAGAACAATGGCAGTTACAGCAGATGTCTTCGCTGTCAGGTTACGCCGAGTGTCTTCTGATGACACGACCCTCTTACCCATGAGCCAACTTCCAGGTCATGCCACAGCGTGCTGCTCACAAGCACAGACTCTGCAGCCAGAATGGGTTTGACCCCTGCCTCTGTCACTTACCAGCTGGATTCCCTCGACAAGCCAGTTAACCTCTCTGTCCCTCAGCTTCACTACTCGAGAAGTAGGACATCAATAGTACCTTCCTCCTAGGTTTTATTACAAGGACTGAAGGAGTCAATATTGCTCAGAGACTTAGTCACTTCATACAATACGTGCAATGGAAGCAAGGATTGAAAAAAACCTACAAAACTCTCTATAAGAAAGAATTGCTCTGGGCTGCAAGTGATTTTCTGGTTTTTGTCTCCCGATGCTGGAAGAGAAAGCAAAAAGTAAATTGTTCATTCACTCAATAATTATTGCGGAGAAGGCAATGGCAACTCACTCCAGTATTCTTGCCTGGAAAATCCCATGGACGGAGGAGCCTGGTAGGCTGCAGTCCATGGGGTCGCTAAGAGTCAGACACAACCAAATGATTTCACTTTCAATTTTCACTTTCATGCACTGGAGAAGGAAATGGCAACCCACTCCAGTGTTCTTGCCTCAAGAATCCCAGGGACGGGGAAGCCTGGTGGGCTGCCGTCTATGGGGTCGCACAGAGTCGGACACGACTGAAGCAACTTAGCAGCAGCAGCAGCAAAGCTTAATTTCTTTTTCAGTTAGATTAAAAATTCAGCATAAGGGGATGAATATGTTTTCTTCCTGTTTCCTAATGGGTTATCTTATGCACTCTTTGGGGAACAAGTCCTCTACTCTGGAAATATGTGCTTGAAAACACCAGCCCTTCTAGCTAGTCTTCCCAAAGCTGTTTGCTACCTGGAGCACTTTGGCTGGGCACTTCCTCTTGGCCTAATTCCTTCATACCCCTCAGGATGTCTAACTTCGTACTCACTCTGGGCAGCTTTGCATAACACCCTTTGCATAACATAATAACCAGATGGAGGTCTTCTGTTCACTTCCCTGGCACTGCTTTATACCACAGATACCTGCTGCTGCTGCTAAGTTGCTTCAGTCGTGTCCGACTCTGTCCGACTCCATAGATGGCAGCCCACCAGGCTCCCCCGTCCCTGGGATTCTCCAGGCAAGAACACTGGAGTGGGTTTCCATTTCCTTCTCCAAATGCATGAAAGTGAAAAGCAAAAGTGAAGTCACTCAGTGACCCCATGGACTGC
Source organism: Redunca redunca (assembly GCA_006410935.1). Classification (NCBI taxonomy): domain Eukaryota; kingdom Metazoa; phylum Chordata; class Mammalia; order Artiodactyla; family Bovidae; genus Redunca; species Redunca redunca. Next base: position 35,120 of record SJYQ01096414.1, on the reverse strand, counting down.
AGCCTACCAGGTTCCCCCGTCCCTGGGATTTTCCAGGCAAGAACACTGGAGTGGGTTTCCATTTCCTTCTCCAATGCAGGAAAGTGAAAAGTGAAAGTGGAGTCGCTCAGTCATGTCCCACTCTTAGCAACCCCATGGACTGCAGCCCGCCAGGCTCCTCTGTCCATGGGATTTTCCAGGCAAGAGTACTGGAGTGGGCCACCAGTGCTTTCTCCACAGATACCTGCTAAGTTCCTATTAAGCCAGGTTTACCAAGGTGAGCAAACTGGACATGGCCCAGCATTTACAAAGATTATAGCCTGGAGGAGTTGGACATGAATCAAGCAGAGATTCAAATACATAGAAAATTATAATTGTGTTACAAGCTTTGATGAAGTAAAAACTGTGATAAAAGCATAGCAGAGATTTGATCTAACCTGGGAAAATAATTAAATTTAATCTGAAGGGCTTCCCAGGTGGTGCTAGTGGTAAAGAACCCACTTGCCAGTGCAGGAGATACAAGAGACACAGGTTCAGTCCCTGGGTTTGGAAGATCCCCTGGTGAAGGGCATGGCCACCCATTTCAGTATTCTTGCCTGGAGAATCCCGTGGAGAGAGGAGCCTGGAGGGCTATAGTTCACAGGGTCACAAAGAGTCAGATATGACTGAAGCGATTTTGCATGCAATCTGAAGGAGTTCTAGTCAAAGGGAAGAGAGAGTCCCAGGGAGAGAGGGGAGCATAAGCAAAGGCCCTGTGGCAGAAGGGGGCATTTATTTTAACACTTACTATATTTTTTATGATTCCTTGTAAAATTGCTTCCACCCCTCAGGTGATGCTGAGCTCTGTGAAAGCAGAGACCAACAGTCTTACTCGCTATTCTATCATCCTCGCCTAAGAGAATGCCTGTTACGTAGCAGCTGCTCAAGAAATGTTTGTTATGAATGAATGAGCACCTAGGGAACACAATAAACCCAGACTGGGGACTGGGAGAAATTGTCTCGGAGGAGACAGCACCTGGGTTGGTATATAAAGAACAAGTAGGATTTCACTACAGGAAGAAGCTGGAAGAATCCAGGCGAGGAGGGGCGGGAGGCCACAGGAGGACAGCAGGAGTTCTCAGGGTGTGTGAGGACCTGCAGGGGCCCTGCCCGGCAGCGGGACAGAAGGTGAGACTGGAGGGGCCATGGGGAGGGACACAGAGAACGCTGCTCCCAGGGCTTCAAAAGGTTGGACCAATGGGAAGGTGTAACACAGGGGCGGAAGTGAGGGCCCCAGCTGGGGCGGGTGCAGTGAGAATGCAGATGCCACCAGCCAGAAGGGGGCACAGGAAGAGCAGCTGGGTGTGCCGTGCCGGGGCTGGCGGCTGCAGGGCTGGCCAGGCTGAACTTGAGGTGCATGTGTGTGTGTTCAGTTGCTTCAGTTGGCTTCATGGGATTTTTTAGGCAAGAACCCTGGAGTGGGTTGCCATGCCCTCTTCCAGGGGATCTTCCGGACCCAGGGATCAAACCTGCATCTCCTGTACGGCAGGCGGATTCTCTACTGCTGAGCCACCGGGGCAGCCTGCTTGGGAACATAGCCCCAGACATAAACCACAGTGGTCAAGTTTGCTGGTCTGCCGTCGTGCATCAGGGTGAATCAGGGAGAGGGAATCCTAGTCTGAGTGCTGGATAGGATACAAAAACAGGGAAGACTCTGCCCTGTCCTCAGATGAGTTCCAGTCTACCGGGGATGCATTTATACATATAATTACATATAAGGTGGAAGATGTTAGGTAAGAGAGGAGACAGATGGGAATTCATAAGGGAAGGATCAAAAACTACTTCTGGAGGGGCCAGCAGAGGAGGGAATCTACTTAGAAACGCCCCATGGGGTGAAAGTCACAAGTCATTCATATTTTGTAAGTGGGGGCAACAGGAAAATGTGGGTGTCTCGTTGGCGTTAACCTCAAAAAGCTAGACCTTTAAAACCTAGATTCCTCAGTGACTTTTAAAAATAGCCCTTAGCATGGAGTCTTTCTGAAAGTCTAAATAAATTGCCTTCATTGGTTTCCCCTTGTCTGCACATTAATCTCCTCTGAGGCCACAGAGCATTAATCAGGTCTGCTCTCTTCTTCTGGAATCGCCTTTCCCTGCTAAATTCTGCCACAGATGGTGCTCATCGACTCCACGCCCTGCCGGTGCTGGTGGAAAGAAGCGTGCTCAGCCTGTAGGTCTCTGAAGGCCCTGTGGGGTCTCCTTCATGTTTGGGGTCCCACTGGAATTTTCTGGCCCCCAGACATCAGGGATCTCCATGTGGACAGGCCATACCCTCTCTGAGAGCTGTGCAATTTTACCGCCCCCTAAAAAGTCGTAAAAAAAAAACCAACCTGATATTCTTTTATTTATTTATTTTTAAATTATCATTTATTTATTTTGGCACCGATGAGCAGCATGCAGGATCTTCATTCCCCACCCAGGGATTGACCCCACAGCCCCCTGCACAGAGAGCACAGAGTCTTAACCACTGAACCAAGAGGGAAGTCCCTAAAAAGTCTTTTCACCCCTCTAAAAGTTTTGGGTGAACCCCATCCATTCCTAGGGATATATTTACAAATTGCACTCATCTCACATGCTATTAAAGTAATGCTCAAAATTCTCCAAGCCAGGCTTCAGCAATACATGAACCGTGAACTTCCTGATGTTCAAGCTGGTTTTAGAAAAGGCAGAGGAACCAGAGATCAAATTGTCAACATCTGCTGGATCATGGAAAAAGCAAGAGAGTTCCAGAAAAACACCTATTTCTGCTTTGTTGACTATGCCAAAGCCTTTGACTGTGTGGATCACAATAAACTGTGGAGAATTCTGAAAGAGATGGGAATACCAGACCACCTGACCTGCCTCTTGAGAAATCTGTATGCAGGTCAGGAAGCAACAGTCAGAACTGGACATGGAACAACAGACTGGTTTCAAATAGGAAAAGGAGTATGTCAAGGCTGTATATTGTCACCCTGCTTATTTAACTTATATGCCGAGTACACCATGAGAAACGCTGGACTAGAAGAAATACAAGCTGAAATGAAGATTGCCGGGAGAAATATCAATAACCTCAGATATGCAGATGCCACCACCTTTATGACAGAAAGTGAAGAGGAACTAAAAAACCTCTTGATGAAAGTGAAAGTGGAGAGTGAAAAAGTTGGCTTAAAGCTCAACATTCAGAAAACAAAGATCATGGCATCCGGTCCCATCACTTCATGGGAGATAGATGGGGAAACAGTGGAAACAGTGTCAGACNCGGGAGTTGGTGATGGACAGGGAGGCCTGGCGTGCTGTGATTCATGGGTTGCAAAGATTCAGACACGACTGAGCGACTGAACTGAACTGAATGACTAAGTAATTTGGCTAGATACCTCCAAACTGCCTGCTTCAATAAATATTCTAGAAGTGGCCCAGCCAAAGCCTCTAAGTGGTGTGGTTCCACGCCTTTCTCCCTCTGCCCAGGCACTGGCATCACCAAGGCCAAGCATGCCCTTGATTTGCGGGACAGTCAGGCTGAGCTGGGTGCTGTCAGGCAGCATCTTTTTAGAAGCTTTGGAGCTCCCAGCAGGGCGTCTCCTAAGTTATTTTTGTCCCTGTTGATTCCACTTTGCCCCAAATCTGCTACAATTCATGGACTCCCCAGATTTAGTTGACAGGGCTTTCTCCATGTCTACAAAATGCACTCTGCCCACACCCCAGCCTCCCCTAATGAGTCTGGCCATCCGGCCTGTCAGGGGTCCTGTGGGCTGGCTGGCCTGTGAGAGAGTTGTTTCAGACAAAGAGGGAGCAGGACTGGCTTGAACACCGTGCCCAAATGGGGTGGGATCAGGGTTGGGGGGAGCCTACAAGGACTACTCTAGGGATGTCGTTGATTTGCAAAGAAGCTCTAATGGGTTTTGTTTTGTTTTAGTTGAGAATTATGTTTTATCCAGTGGGAATTTTTAGGACTTCAAGCCCGGGAGACAGCATCTCAAGTAACCCTGAGAGAACTGCTCGGAGGAGGTGAGGAGGGGGACCCAGGTTACACAGAAGTTTTGCAACAAAGGGCAGGTAGTCGGAAAGTCAAAAGATAATTGTTAATTAAAGGAAAACCATATCTACTAAGTTAAGGAATTCATTGCTTTTCTAAGTATGGGAAGATGCAAGCATCTAGGCTCACTGAAGTCATTCCTTTGATAGGCATCTCAGCAAACTGGGGCCAGTATCCTGAGTTTCCTCAGGGCTCACTGTAGGGAGTGGCTGCAGTCTGAAGTGTTGGGTGGAGGTGGGAGCCTGTTTGCTTGGCTTGTCCATGGCTCTGTAGCCGACCATGAGTCAGGAAAGCTATTCTGTGTCTTTAAAGGGCCATCAGAGATAAAGAATCTGCCTGCCAACGCAGGAGACCTGGGTTTGATCCCTGGGTTGGGAAGATCCACTGGAAGAGGGCATAGCAACCCACTCCTGTATTCTTGCCTGGAGAATCCCATGGACAAAGGAGCCTGGCAGGCTACAGTCCATGGGGTCACAAAGAGTCAGACACGACTGAAAGACTGAGCATACACACAAAGAGCCATCACAGCAGTCCAGATTCACAGACTCCTAGATCACCCCAGACTGAAAACCTGAAACCCACAAGGCTGCCTTCCTTGTTCAGTGAAGACCTTGATTGTAACTGAGGAGGTGGGCTCATCTTGGGACTGAATCGGCAGTGGGGGTCTCACCCCTGGCCCCACCCCAGTCTCAGAGGAAAAGCTGACAGAGACTGAGATGCCCGTAGTGTATGGGGTTGCCTCCCCCTCATCCCCCGGCCCCTCTTGGCTGTCCGAAACTCGGCTCCGTGTGTCTGACGTTAAGGGCCAGGCTTCTTCTACTCATTATCCAGACAGTTATTAAAACAATCTGAAAAATAGCATCCTTAGCCTTCCAAGGCAGCCCTGGCCATGAGCGTTAGAGAGAAATTTTTTGAAATGGTTGACTTTAATTTGTTCTTATTCAAAATGACAAGAGGAGAGCTCTGAATTTGTAAAGCTGTTTGAATAACTTTCTGAGTTTATTGTCAGGCAAGACAGGTTGCAGTTGTTGAGCTAAATGATATTTAAAGTCTCTTCCAGCTATGAGAACCATGTCTTTCATAGGTGGTTGGGCAAGTAAGGGGCTTCCCTGGTGGCTCAGACAGCAAAGAATCTGCCTGCAATGCAGAAGACGGAGTTCAACCCCAGGGTCAGGAAGATTCCCCTGAAGAAGGAAATGGCTACCAGCTCCAGTATTCTTGCCTGGAGAATTCCACAGACAGAGGAGCCCGGCAGGCTCTTTGCGTCCATGCAGTCACAAACAGTCGGACACAATTGAGTGACTCAGTTCAGTCGCTCAGTTTTGTCCAACTCTTTGTGACCCCATGGACTGCACGCCAGGCCTCCCTGTCTGTCACCAACTCCGGCGTTTACCCAAACATGTCCATTGAGTCGGTGATGCCATCCAACCATCTCAGCCTCTGTTGTCTCCTTCTCCTCTTGCCTTCAATCTTTCCCTGCATCGGGGTCTTTTCAAATGAGTCATTTCTTCACATCAGGTGGCCAAAGTATTGGAGTTTCAGCTACAGCATCAGTCCTTCCAATGAATATTCAGGACCGATTTATTTTAGGATGGAATGGTTGGATCTCCTTGCAGTCCAAGGGACTCTCAAGAATCTTATTCAACAAATTGAGTGACTAACACTTTCAATTTCTGGACAAGTGAGAGACATAGTGGAAAGACCACTGACCTTGATCTGGAACAGGTAGGCTTCCAGCAAACCCAAGTTCCAAGTCTGGAACAAGTAGGTGCCAGGGGAGCCCCCCTAGGTAGAAAACAAGATCTACCTTAAGGAATTTAGGTTCCAAAAGAGGACCTCAGTCCTCAGAGGATGCAGAATGAGGTGTTATCCTATCCTTGGATGTGCTGAAGTCCTTGGAACCAAGACCAAGACTCGGTCAGAACTGGGGCTCATGGCAAAGCTGGGGTCAGATGAAACAAAGCAGGAGGAATGACTGGAAACGAGGGGCCAGGATCGAGACTGATAGCCAAGGTGGTCTGATGCTAACTACTAGCTATATGCTCTTAAATTTATGCTACTTGGGGACAAGATGTAAAAGGTTGAACCTCAGCTCTGGTTTGGCAGCCTGAGTTTGAAAAAAGCAAACAAATGAATTTCATCTGGTTATTAATGTTAATTTTGAGAAATGAGCTTTAAAAACACACAGAGGAGAGAGAATGACTGAACCTCTGGGAACATCTGCACAGACAGCCGAGCCAGCAGAGTGATATTCAGGGCTGGCTTTTAGATCTGATTCTGGAATTGTCCTCCAAGAATCTGTAAGTGTGACTTTTCACACAGATCACACAGTGAAGGAAGTGCTTAACTAATTGTGCCCAAGAGTTATCAGAAATTAATGAGATGCCAGAGATGGACCATCAGCGAGCCATGAAAGAGAGACCTCAGGTCACAGTTAGACAATTCAACAACTGGAGATATTCTCCCAAGGGGTGGTGCTATGTCCTTGGCTTTGCAGAACATCTTGGAAGGTTAAAGGAAGACAGGCACACTGCCCTAGAAACTGTTCTGTTATTCCTTTCCTGCTCCCAGCTCTAGGCATCGCAGTCCTAAACCCACCAGCATCTCCACCCCGTCCCACTTGTGCTACATCACCGCTTTCTATGGGGAGCTTCAGAGAGGGTTGAAGAAGAGTTTGGACCCCCAGCTGGCTTCTGCTGGACCAGTCACTCTCTAGCTGCATTTCTGATCTTGTTCTCATCTCAGAAATATCAGTTTTGGTATTCCTGCCTTAGTGCCCTTTTCTTGATCTTGCCTGTTTAGTTAAAGCACCATTTCTCACAGTGTGCTCTGGGGAAGCTTGTATGTGTGTACAGGTTCATATAGACACCCTCTGGTTTTAGTGTGCAGTGGATGGGGAGGCAGAGACAGGGTTGGAATAACAGCCAAACCATCTTCCTTTCCCTTTCGTTCTAACACATGCATGTGTCAGGCTTGAGGCTGAAATGCTATGCTGTGAAGCAGCAGTCTACAACCTCTTTGTCACCAAGGACTGGTTTTGTGGAAGACAATTTTTCCACAGAGTGTGGAGAGGGGTGTGGTTTAGGGATGATCTAAGCTCATTACCTTTTTTTCTGTACTTTATTATTACATCAGCTCCACATCAGTTCATCAGGCGTTAGGTCTGGAGGCTGGAGACCTCTGCTGTAGAGAACATGAGATGGGGGTGGAAATGCCCTGTATGAACTTCCCAGGTGGTGCTAGTGGTAAAGAACCCGCCCACCAATGCAGCAGATGTAAGAGACGCGGGTTCAATCCCTGAGCCAGGAAGATCCCCCAGAGGAGGGCATGGCAACCCACTCCAGTATTCTTGCCTGGAGAATCCCTTGGACAGAGGCACCTGGTGGGCTACAGTCCATGGGTTGCAAAAGAGTTGGACACAACCTAGTGACTAAGCAACAACAATGGGCGACGAATATACTCAGCACTTGGCTCTCCTCTTGCTCACCAGCCTCCTACCCCTGTTCCGGGCAGGAAGACAAAGAAGGGAGCAGAAAGTGGGGAGATGCCCTTATGGGAAGAGCCAGAGGGTTGACAAGTCCTCTCTTCTCGCCACTGAGAAAGAACTGTGGACATGGCTCTCCCTGGCTGCAGAGGAGGCTGGGGAGTGTGGGGGTTTTGTTTTTCAGCTGGAATTAAAATCAGGGTGTAGTTAGTAAGGAAGAGAGGGAATGGATATTGGAAAGGCAGCCTTACTATGTTAAAATAGATTAATTACTGTATTGAAATACATTAATACACATTCCATTCTACATATTCCTTTAGGGTCTCCCAGCCTTCCTTTTTTGCATCATGGGACCTAGAAAATAAGGCTGGTCTGGCAACGTAGGGTAAATGGAGAACACAGCTTATGGACAAGGCAACTCGCCCCAGGGACATGGGTTGACGTGAAACCCACCCAGCTTCTCCAGGGGCTGAGAGCACCAATCCCTGTAGCCCAGCCACCCATTCACCATAAAACTGAGCCATATCATGGCTACAGCAGCTTGCAGCTCAGCACACACGCACTTTACTATGCAGTGTTTGTAGAATCTGCCTGCATGCAAGAGACCTGGGTTTCATCCCTGGGTTGGGAAGATCTCCTGGAGAAGGAAATGACAACCCACTCCAATATTCTTGCCTGGAGAATCCCATGGACAGAGGAGCCTGGTGGGCTACAGTCCATGGGGGTCGCTAAGAGTCGGATACAACTGAGCAATTATCACTTTCACTTTGTAGGACAACACCTGTGAGGGGTGAGGGACACAGGACCTGGCAAAGGAAGAAGCTGGGTGGCCATAAAATTAGCTTAAAGCTCTTAGGAGATTCTCTGGGGAGCTCTGGAGAGGGAACACCCTTCAGAGTTGTCCCACTCTGAGACAAAGAAGCCAGGCCCTCATCCCCCCTCCCCACTCTGACCAGTCACTGGGCATGGGAGGGGATGTGGCCCTGGGACAGGGGCCCTCAGGCTAGGGCAATGCTCAGACTGGGACTTGATGGAGAGCCATCAGCTGCCATGACTCCTTGAAGCTATGGAAACAGGTCCCTCAGTCCCAAAGGGGGCGGGGGTCTCCCCCAGTTCACTACTGGGGGCTTTGTGCTCTACAGGGAATAGCCATGCCCTCCTGCAGAACAGCCCTTGGTGGCCTGGTAAGAACAGAATACAGGAAGGTGTGAGATAAAAGTGTTACCTGGAATGGCATCTGTGGTGTTCTCGTGTGAAGTGGCGTCTCAGCCCATGCTGAGTCCCAGAGGCTTATGGGAGAATCCCACCTGATTTCAGCAGCCCTGGAGGCTTGACAAATGTGCTCCGCCTGCTGTTTATTTGAATTCAGCCAGGCTCTTCTGCGGCATTCATTGTCATGGACATCATGTAGCAAGAGGCAGCTGAGAGCCTGAAACAAGCTCCCAATTTGTCTTTGGAAAATTTTCTCCATTATGAGAAGAGAAAGATTAAAGGGATAATAATACCTCACATGGATATCATGCTTTCCTACCAGCAAAGAGCTTGCAGATGTATATTATCTTATTTGAGCCTCACAGAGCCTATAGCCCTGTGAGGTATCTAGAATAGGAATTATTATTTATCATAGAGGTGAAAATATTGTAACTTTAGAAACTCATGACTTCATCTTATATTCCAAGAATGGGTTGCATTTCTTAATTTCTTTTTTTTTTTTTTTTTTACCACGATCCTTTCTATTCTCTCAAAATCCAGGAAGGCTAAAGCAAGAAGGCAAGTGGGAAAAAGACTTTCCCTTCCCTACGCATGTCTGCTCTATAGTGTCTTTCTCCCATCTCTAATACTGCAATATGAGAGTGAGGATGCCGAAATTAAACTACAGACAAACAGGGAAAATATGGCAGCTGTCAAATTATTTATTTTTAATTAATTTGTATTATAGTTGCTTCCCAGTGTTGTCGTTTCTGCTGTACAGCATAATGAATCAGCTATACATATACATATTATGTCAGTTCAGTCGCACAGTCGTGTCCGACTCTTTGCGACCCCATGGACTGCAGCACACCAAGCTTCCCTGTCCATCACCAACCCTCAGAGCTTGCTCCAACTCATGCCAATCCAGTTGGTGGAGCTATCCAACCATCTCATCCTCTGTTGCCCCCTTCTCCTCCTGCCTTCAATCTTTCCCAGCATCAGGGTCTTTTCCAACGAGTCAGTTCTTCACATCAGGTGGCCAAAGTATTTGAGCTTCAGCTTCAGCATCAGTCCTTCCAATGAATGAATATTCAGGACTGATTTCCTTTGGGATGGACAGGTTGGCTCTCCATGCAGTCCTGTGTATCCCCTCCCTTTTGAACTTCCTTCCCATTCAGGTCACCACTGTGTATTAAGGAGAGTTCACTGTGCTCTACAGTATGTCCTCATTGAAATTGAAACTGAAAATTGCTCACTCCTGTCCAACTTTTTGTGACCCCATGGCCTGTACAGTCCATGGAATTCTCCAGGCCAGAATACTGGAGTGGGTAGCCTTTCCCTTCTCCAGGGGATCTTCCCAACCCAGGGATCAAACCCTTTGTCTCCCTCACTGCAGGTGGATTCTTTCCCAGCTGAGCTACCAGGGAAGTTCTCATCAGTTATCTATTTTATACATGGTATCAATAGTGTATATGTGTCAATCCCTATCTCCCAATTCCTCCCACTCCTCTTTCCCCTTTGGTATCCATATATTTGTTCTCTACATCTGTGTTTCCATTTTTGCTTTGCAAATAGAGAAAAACTTTCTCTATCATATAGTAATGCATATATGTGGAATCTAGAAAAATGCATCACTTATTTATTGTGCCCCTACTGAATGCCATGGGAGTAGTAAAAAGGGTGAATAAAATTTATAGTTATTGTAGAGCTAGCAATCCAATAAGGGATATAAAATAGGAAAAGGACTAACAAACATTAGAGCGCAGAAGTGGAGCCCTGCTTGACAGTTTTAGAGGAGGCCCGGACGCCAGGAGGTATCCACAGAAGTGGCAGTGTGAGAGCCGATCCCTAAGGATGAGTTGTGCTTCTTCCACTGATGGTGAAACACACTGATGACCTTGTGAGTCAGCCAGAATCCTGGGCTTACTGAGTGCCAGCAGGACTGAAATGCAGGCAGGAGCACTCACGGCGTTGCTGGTCAACTCAGGTCAATATTTAGCGCACTGCACACTTGTTACCACCAGCCAGCCACCTAAACAGCCCGTGCTTTCTTGCTCTTCCATTGGCTTATTTTTTTTTTTTTTTTTAACACATTTTGGCTTTTCAACACTTCTTGTGGCATTGGATAGGGTTATTACCAGAATTTTTAAAACAGATGTTTACTGCAGCTCCCCATGAAAAATAGACTCCCTAGGCTGGGACATCACAGGGTCTGGGGGGAAATTCAGAAGCCACTTGGAGCAGCAGACGCTCTCATATCTTCACCAAGTCAGATGTTTTTTTTCCGCACATAGGTGATACATAAGCTTGTGCCTGAGGGAAACAGCAGGCCTTTGAATGGGGTGTTTTTTCCAGAGTTGCCCATTTGTCTTGCTTCTTTGTTCCACCTTTATTATTCTCCCGGAGGGAATATTCCTAATAGGATTAATAAATGAAAATGTAAATAATGTGACTACTGAAATATAGATTTTCCAGGTATGCAATTTATTACCAGCTTGGTAGAAGTGAAGTCACTTGATGCCATCTGTTCCACGGCCACTTCTCATGCTGCCAGGGGGAGAGGATTTCACAAATTAACAGCCAGAGCTCCCAGGAGTCATTGACCTTGGGAAAAACTGGAGGGAGAGAAAGGCGCCAACCCTAGGAACAGAAAAAACCTCTGACCATAAACTGGTGTCACGTGGGCACAAGTCTTGAATTGATACCAGTGAGGGCCTGATGCCTAAACTCTAAATAATCATTTGAAAGCTTGGGGTGATGGTGGAGGGGGTAGATTAAAAAAAAGTAGAAGGGGAAATGAAGGGGAGAGGATAATTAGCAGTAAATGTGTCAGACCCTTGAGCAACAATTTAGGCTGATGGGGTGTGTTTACAGGCTTGACCCTTCGGGGGAATTATTTGCAAGGCTGAATGAACCCATGCACACTTTGGAAATGAAACTTCCTAGTGGGAGAATCTGTCTTTGCTTCACCTTGGTGGTCCCGCAGAGCTTGGCTGGACAGCAGACTGGGAGATTTCGAGTCTTAGCTGTGCCCCTCACCAGCTCCACAGCACCTCTGTGTCTCCATTTCCTCATTAATCAACTGAGAAGACTAGGTGTTTCGGTCTCTGGAGTTGCTCAATCTTTTATGAATGATTCCACTTTCAGAATCAGAAGTTTCGTAAAATCCTCCTTTGCTAGCGTCATTCAATGTCACCTTTGATATCGCCTGCAGAAGGGCATGGAGTCTGTGGTGAAGCGTGGTGACTTTGCCTTCATCAAGAACCATCCCCTACAAGGGGGAACGTGGAGAGTGAAGGAGTCGAATCAGGACCCGCGTCTTCCCCCGGTGAGGGCAGTGGAGTCTGACTCCACCTTCTCAACTGGAGAAGGATAAACCCCAAGAGTCTGAGAGGGGCAGCTGCCTCCTCATGGCTTCTCTCGGCCCACCCCTCCTCTCCTCCTGTTTCTAGTCAAGGCTCTCTCTCCTCATTATCAGTGGTTGGCACTTAGAATAAGGCTGTCTGGGACAGAGGCATGTGTTTCTGGGAGCTGGTATGGACCGGAACCGAAGCAGGAGCCGGGAAGCATCTCTCTTGCCGGGGTGGTGGGCCGGAGGAGGAGGAGGTTGAGAGCTGGGTGGAGACGGGGTGGCTCCGGAGAAAAATGAGATCCTGCCCCAGGCTAGCATTCAGGGGCCAGGCTCCCGAGGTGGCTCTGAGAGGTGGGCTTTGGAAGGGGCTTCTGAGGAGAGGAAGGAGGCCATGAGTCTCCTACTGCAGCTGGAGAGCCAAAGAGCAGCTGGGGCAGTTTCCTTCCCCAAAGCCTTCAATTTCTTCAGAACCTGTTGCCTTTCATGGGAGACTGAGCTGCTGCTCCTCCGTCAATCATTCACTCAACAAGCACTCCTTGCCTCTGCAAGGCACTATGGATCCCATGTGGGGGAAAAAAAGTTATATGTAAAATTCTTATGCCTTCAGGGAGCTTATGGTTTAGTGGAAGAGACAGGTGCTCAAGGCATAGTTGAGGAGATTTCCCTGGAGGCCCCGAGGTTAAGACTTCACCTTCCAGCGCAGGGGGTGTGCGTTTGATCCCAGGTTGGGGAACTAAGATCCCACGTACCCCATGGCCAAAAAAACAAAAACAAAAACAAAACATAAAACAGAAGCAAGATTGTAACAAATTCATTAAAGACTTTAAATGGTCTCTGTTGAAAAACATTTTTAAGAAGACGTAATTGAAAAATTATGAAATGATAGCAAGTGGTGAGACGTGTTAGGGAGCACCGTCCAGCAGAGTGAAGACGGAGCCTATGAGGGAGAGTTGGTTTTCCATCACGTGGTGAGAAAAGGCTTTCTTTCTGAGCTGAGACCTAAATAAAGCGAGGTGGGGGTGGGGGGCAAGCCCTGGGGATTTCTGGGGTTAAAAATCGGTCCCCAGGCTGAGGGAAGAAATCCATGAGGGCCCAAGGCAGGCGTGTACCTCCTCTGTTCAGAGAAAGTGCGGCTGGAGCAGAACTAGAAAGAGGAAGGGTTCTAGCGATGCCATCCCAGACACCAGCGGATGCCAGCCCGGGGCTCCACATGGGACCCTGGAGTTGGTTCTCAACGAGATGGAGACGATGATGGGATTGACAATTGCGAGGGGTCACCCCTGGCTGGCCTGTGGAGAACGGACTTACCTGAGGGGAAGGATGGGAGCTGGGGACAGGATTTTGGCGCCGCTCTCCACCTGGGCCAGTAAGGGACAATCTCTGATGCTTTCCCACTTTGTAGGATGTTAGCAGCCCAGGTAGGGAGTCCTGGCCGTCGAACGGGAGGATGCTCGGGGGACCAGGGCTGCGGGGCCACTGGATGTCAGCATCTGAGAGCACGACTCGCAGATAACTGGGACCGTGCGGTTGCAGAGCTTTGACGTGCTGAGTAAAGACTACAGGTTGATTCCTTTCTCTTATGTTCTCCGGCTCTTTCCCCAGTGTGCTGTAGGAGAAAAAAAGACAGAGCTTTGCAGTCAAGGAGATCTGTTCAAACCCCAACTCTACTGCTTCCATGTACCACTTCAGGTAAGTTACTTCATGAACCGCAGACTCCCACGGGTGAGCTCCCAACTTGAAGCACGGATGTGAGGGTGTGAGATGGTTCGTGCCTGGCTCCCTGCCACCTGTTACTGCTCTTTGGGAAGTGCTGTCTGCCGTGACATCTGTGGTCCTGCCCCACCTCCCACTGCCTCTGTTACAGCCTGGCCTGCATGCACGCCCAGTCCTGTGCCACTCTGTGCGACCCCATGGACTGTAGCCTGCCAGGCGCCTCTGTCCATGGGATTCCCCAGGCAAGAACACTGGAGTGGCTTGCCATTTCCTTCTCCAGGGGATCTTCCTGACCCTGGGATCAAACTAATGCCTCCTGCAAGTCCCCTACATTGCAGACAGATTCTTTAGAGCTAAGCCACCAGGAAAACCCCCCTATTATGGGCTGCATCACAATTAATGTTAGAAATCTCCTCCAAGCTGAATTAAGCACTGCCATGCATAGGGGAGAGGGGGGCCAGGAATCTGGAAAATCAAATAAATTATTGCTAAGTTATCCCTATGCCCCCTTTCTTTTCCCAGGAAATCAGGGGCCCAGGGGAGGAACAGAAAGCAGATATGTGATGGGCAACTGTGTGATGTGGGAAGCCTGGAGTCTGTCCCGCTTCTGTTCTGACCCCTGTGAGGGAAGGATCAGCTCTGGACCACCTGTGAGGCAGGAGACAGAGGATCAGCGCTGATCTGTAGCCTCCTCCCCACACTGCGGCAGGAGGGCAGTGGCGCCTTGAGAAATCTGTAATCCTTGCCCCAGAGTCTTACAGCATCGCTGAGAAGCAATGACATCCTCCATTTCCCCTGATGCCTGTTCCCTGGTTTCCTCCTACAGAAACCGGTCCTGAGTCCATCCAGGCAAGGATGCTATGGGGGACGGTCTGCATGACTCCTGGAGACAGATCCCATCCACTCTCAGCCAAGCCCCTCTTACGTTCAGGTGCGCCATGCTTCTCTGCTTTTATTCTGGCTCTCATCACCATCTGATTTGTGTCTGCTTGCTCACTCTTTGTCCCGCTCACTGGAACACAAGCTCCGTGAGAGCAGAGGCCTCCGAGTCACGTCCACCACAGTGATCTCTGGTGCCTCCAAAGCTGCTGGGCACAGAGCGGGCACTCACCAGCCTTTGGCTGAGGGAGCTTGAACTGAGGGAATGTGTCCTGGTGTGTAGCACACGCACGCTGGGTCCACGGGGTGCTAAGGTATCTGGACTTGGCTGCTGACCAGTACGTGGAAGCAACAGTCCAGCTCATGAGTGACCATGGAGAGGCCAAGCTGCAGTTAAATGACCTTGACATACACACTTTAGTATTAAGTGAATTGATCAAACAGTTCCCCAGCTGCACCCAGACTGGTCACCGGTTAGCTGAGTTTTCCCCTTTTTGCCGTGTGTAGGCACATTTGGAGTCCTGAGAGTGGGGAGTAAGGCAGAGAAGAGGGATGTGAATAACACAGGCTGATGTCCAGAAAGGGCGTGGCACAACCTCAGATCTTCCCAGAGTGGGATCAGGTGGCCAGCTGGATGTACAGGAGGCTTATGGAAGACAGGTGAGGCAAAAGAGCCCAGCAGGCCTTTAAAATGAAAAAGGCTGCCTGCCCAAGCAGGACCATGTGAATACTCCTGGGAGACCAGCTTGAGACTCTACAGCGTCTCATGATTTGCTCAGACAAGATTCCCTCCTACCATATCAGGCCTGCTTTTAACTGTCCCCCTAATGACACCACGTATTGATAATTCCTAAATTTAAGCCTTTGGAAGTTCTGTTTGTACCTCAGTTAATCTGGAGCCCCAGCCTGCCTGCACCCATATTAGACGTAAGGGATGGACACAGACAGCTTGGAAATCATCTATTATTGCTTTCCCGTATGGCTCCAGCAGGATGCCCCTCCAGTGCCTGTTGGGCAGAATTCTGCGGAAGAGGGACAGGAGGGTCCTTGGGGTGTGGGGCGGGGGACGAAGGAGATGCAGGGCTTCATTCTGGCTCACTCAAACACCTTCTATTGGGCTTCATTGACTTCAGTCGCTGATGGGACTGTGTTTGCCCATTCATTAGAAAGTACTACATTTCCCTTCCTCTCATTTATTTTTTAATCTGCTCTGCCCTTGGTAGTAGAAGTGAATCACTGTGTCGTGTCCGCTGCTTGACAGCCGGGGGCTCGATATTTTCCTTTCTGAATGTCGGCAGAAGCCCAAGTAGCACCAGCTTGTCTCAAACAGAATCGCTTGCAAAGCTGCTTTGTTATCAGTGTTTGGTCAGTGGATGAAGAGAGTTGATGCTGTACGCAGAAAGCGTGTGCTGTTTGGAGAGCTCTCTCCCAGTCTCATTTTTCCTCGGCCTGTCATTTGCCCTCCTGAGACATGAAATATGGGGTTATGGTGAGGATTCAATGAGATGACGTAAGTGTTTGGCACACAGGAGGTAATCATGTCATATTGGGTCTCTTCCTTATACTGATGTGTAAGCTCTGTGTTAGGGCCTAGAGGAAAGACAGAAAAATGACTCTCCACGACGCTGAGGTGTGTGTCCACCACTCCCGACTTGGTGGTCACTAACCCTCGTCTTTTGTTGATGCTTTGGAACCATCTTCTTTAACTCTACCCGAAATGTATCCCCAAAACCTGTGGGGAGGGTGAGAGTTTACAAACGCAATCCCCTCTCCACGCTCCTCATTGTGTCACTTTCTCTCTGAATCAAAGATTGTAACAGAGGATGAAAAACTCATCAGAGCAACAACAAATATTCGCTCTAAGCCGTCAGCAAAATGAAATAGTTTTCAGGACGCCCGTCAAAAGGACCAGAAGCGGAAAGTGGAGCCATGGCGCCACCACGTGGTGAAGTGGCAAACGACAGCGTTTGCGGTTGTGTGGTGGTTTTTGTTTTTGTTTTTTTTCCCATTTATTTCGTATCTTCGAGTTTCCCAGGTGGCGCTAGCGGTAAAGAACCCGCATGCAGATGTAGGAGAGAAAAGAGACGCGGGTCGATCCCTGGGTCCAGAAGATCCCCTGGAAGACGGCCTGGCAACCCACTCCAGTACTCTTGTCTGGAGAATCCCAGCGACAGAGGAGCCTGGCCGGCTACAGTCCACAGGGCCACAAACAGTCGGAAATGACTGAAGCAACTGAGCAGGCACAGAATATTTTCATAGTTACAGGCCTCCACCTGACCCAAGGCCAGAGACAGAAAATTGAAGGGAAAGGGAATCCTGAAAAACAGGCAGATCTTGGATGTATTGTGAGTTCGGGTCTGCTATTGCTACTAAGTCGCTTCAGTCGTGTCCGACCCTGTGCGACCCCAGAGATGGCAGCCCACCAGGCTCCGCCATCCCTGGGATTCTCCAGGCAAGAACACTGGAGTGGGTTGCCATTTCCTTCTCCAGTGCATGAAAGTGATAAGTGAAAGAAGTCGCTCAGTCGTGTCCGACTCTTTGAGTTCAGGTCTAGACCACAGTAATAAAGAACACATCGTGATAAAGAGAGTCACAGGAATTATTTTTTGGCCCCCAAGTGCATATACAAGTTAACTTTACACTACAGTGTAGCCTATTAAGTGTGAAATAACATTACGTCTACAAAAGCAATGTGTTGGTTTTCAGTTGGTCAGTCATGTCTGACTCTTTGTGACCCCATGGACTGTAGCACACCAGGCTTCTCTCCTTCACCATCTCCCAGAACTTGCTCAAACTCATGTCCATCGAGTCAGTGATGCCATCCAACCATCTTGTCCCCTGTCGTCCCCTTCTTCTCTTGCCCTCAATCTTTCCCAGCATCAGGGTCTTTTCTAATGTGTTGGCTCTTCACATCAGGTGGCCAAAGTATTGGAGCTTCAGCTTCAGCATCAGTAATAACATTACATCTGCAAAAGCAATGTGCCTACTTTAATTTTGAAATATTTTATTGGAAAAAAAATGATAACCATTATCAACAGCACAGGGTTGCCACAGACCTCCAATGTGTAAAAAAGGCAGTATGTGTGAATCACAATAAAATGAGGGTATGCCTGAGTAGATTACTACACACACACAGAGTCCTATATGTGCAACTGGGTGAATATGTGGACAGGGATTTGTTTGCTGGACCAGTGAACCCTTAGTGGCTGGTAAACTGGAAGGACTCTTACTGAAGCTGAAGCTCCAGTACTTTTGGCCACGTGATGCCAAGAGTCAGCTCATTGGAAAAGACTCTAATGCTGGGAAAAATTAAAGGCAGGAGGAGAAGAGGGCAGCAGAGGACGAGATGGTTGAATAATATCACCAACTCAGTGGACATGAGTTTGAACAAACTCTGGGAGACTGTGAAGGACAGGGAAGCCTGGCGTGCTGCAGTCCAGGGGCTCCATTGCAGAGTCGGACAAGATGTAGCAACTGAACAACAACAAAAAGTAAAAACAAAGTCAAACTTTCATTTGAAACATTTGCTTTGTTTCCATGGCATAAATACTCCCACCGTGGCCTATTTCCAGTCATGACCTTACATCACTGAACACAGAGGAAGTGCACAATCGAGTATCTCACCATATGGATTTACTCGTAAATCACCCCAAGAGCTTACGTAACAGTAAAATGTAATAAAATAATTAGGAAGGGCTGAGCTTTGAGTGTTATCTTTTTTTCTAATATAATTTATTTAAAGTTTATATCATTTAATTTTTAAAATAAGCAGTATTTTAGCAAAATTCCTGAATATCAGCTCTCGTGAGCTGATCTGAGCCAGTTTCCAGCACACCACTACTCCGTAGCAAAGAACTAAGGCCACTGAGCTAAGGCTGGAGATGGAGGGCAGGGCCAGGCCTCGTGAGGGAGATGCTGACAGGAGCTGATGAGATAACTCTCAGGAAAGGACTTTCTGAGGCAGCTGAAAGCAAAGCCTTACTGTGGGGTTTTCATCCCGAGGTCAGCTGTCCACTAAGCATGAAGTGGCCACTTCTCTCAGCCCTCCCTGAAACCCTCCCTAGAGCTGGGAGCATGTGGATTTCCAGTCATCCCTGTCTAGCACCCTGTGAAGTCCATGACCCATAGAAGGCATCCAATGACTATTCACTGTGGAATGAATTACACGGCCCAGAATCCAAAGAGCTGGGTCTTGGGTCTGCCATTACGAGCTTCTGCAGATCTGTGGTTTCTGGGCTTCTGTTTCCCCATGTATAGGAGTAGAGCATCAAGCCACATGACTCAAGGCTCTGCCAGGGTCCCAGGACTTTCTCTCCACAGCGCTTGGCTCTGACCCTCCCGTGCCAGTCTGGGGTCCTATCCTGGTTAACTCATCCCCAGGGCTTGACTTCATCATGGGGCCTGGAGTCTCCAACTTCTCATCGGTTGACCTTGGTGCCACTGATGTAAGAGCTTCTGATACATAAAGTGAAGCCGCTTCAGTCATGTCCAACTCTTTGAGACCTCATGGACTGTAGCCCGCCAGGCTCCTCTGTCCATGGGGATTCTCCAGGCAAGAATACTGGAGTGGGTTGCCAGTTCCTTCTCCAGGGGATCTTCCTGACCCAGGGATCAAACCCAGGTTTCCCACAATGCAGGCAGACTCTTTACTTTCTGAGCCACCAGGGAAGACCCTAGCTAAGAACCCACGTGTCCCATCAACGGCAGGAATCCAGCTCCATGGACAGGATTTCCTCAGGGGTTCCGGAGAGGGGTGAGGCTGTGTCACGAGGCTGGAGCAGCCTTAGGATGTCAGCTGCCAGGGTGCCTTGGTGCACGTCAGGGAAACTTCCAGCCCCAGCTTCCTTCCTCTCCCTGCCAGGGAAGATGTCAAGGGGATCAGAGCCCATGGGGAATCACGAATACACTAAAAGGAACTCCACTGAGGATTTTAAAAAGGTGAACTTTTGTTGGGTGGATTATACCTCTATTTAAAAGCTTTGAATACTTACGGAGGAAGGAGGAGAAGGGGAAGGAAAGGGGGAAGAAGAGGAGGGGGAGAGAGGGAAAGGAGAAGAAATCCGAGCTGCTCTTGTGGGTAGAGAGAAGGTGCAAGAATGTTCCAGGATTCCCTGGACCAACCCCCGTCAGGGATTTCCTTTCGGAATAGAAATTCAAATTGAATGTGTTTTCTCTTCCTTGGCTCAGTATGTTGGATAATTAGGGTGCAGGTGCAACCCTAGCGCTGGGTCTTTAAAAAGAACAAGTCGGGGGGCATGAGCCTCCCTCCCGTCCAGCGGGGAGGTGATGTGGGGGAGGGGAGGCAAGGTATCACCAGGCTGACCTCTGGCCCAGCCCCTCCAGGAGTCCCTTCCGATCCACCAGCTCTTGGTTCTTTGCAGCTTTCAGACAAGGGTCAGCTGGGGCTTCTGGGTTCGCTCGTCAATCCAGAACCCCTTCTGGAAAAAACCCCCTTTTCTCTTTCATTTAGCAGAGACCAAGCTGGAATTTTCCATGAGGAACTTTGCCTCAGAAACTTAGGGAACCAAACCGGCCCAAAGGTTTTAGGAGAAAAAAAAAAAGCCTATTCTACCAGAGTGTAGATTTCCACTGTGATCAAAGCACAGATTGAAGGTGGGGGAAGGGCTGGTGGGACCGCCCCTCCCCCCACATACTTCTTGGTCTTCACTTCCTGCACTCCTCTGCGGCCTCCTTACCACGCTGGGTGTCGGAGAGCCCAGCCCTGGGCCTCCTGTGAAGCCGCATCCAGGCTGGGCACTGGAGGAGGAATCCTGAGTGGCTTTCCTGGGTGCTAAAGTTCCTCCCAGAATTTCAGAAGGACAGACCCAGTAGAAACTGTGTCCAGTAGCCAGATATTTCATCCTTCCAGGAGAAGTAGCCTGCCCAGGGTGAGCAGGTATCAGGGTGCCAGGCTTGTGTGGGGCCACAGAGCAGGCCGCCTGGCACTGGGCCCCTGGGAAGCCAGACCCGTCCAGGCCCTGCTGTGACTTCAGAGAGGACTCTCCCTGGAGCCGAGGGGAGAAACCCTCGTCCCTACTTGGAAGGGGAGAAACCCTTCCAAGAACCGTGGTGTTGGGTGTTGGGAGGAGAGGAACATCACCCAGGACTCTGCCCTCCGGGGAGTGGAGGGTGTTTTGCCCTTGGTGGAGCTGAGCTGCTGGACGGGGACCACGGAGCCTGAGGGCTGGCCACCCTACTTAGAGGGGCGCTCACCCCAGGCCACCGGCTTCCTCAGCCTGCGGTCGCTGACCAGACTACGCTCACAGTACCCCCGCCCCGAGTCCGGTCTCCCCACAGACAGCCTCACCTCGCGCTCTCTGAGTTTTGCTAACAGTGCTCACGGGCGTCCGCGACTCAGTCCTGCGGTCTCCTTGGTGCTTGCACTCCTCACTCCTCAGTCCGAGGCCCCCGCAGGTCCCGAACCCACCGTGACCTGTGCCTGCGACCTTGGGACGGCCGGCAGGTCTGACTACAGTCCTGGGAGCTGAGCGCCTCTGCCGGTGGCCTCTTGGTCGTCCCTCAGGGGATTCCTCAGCTGGGCTGGCCAGGCCAGGCCACGAGGGCAGTAGCTCTGAGGGTACTGCTCTCTCAGTGTCTCTCTTTTACACACACACACACACGTACACATACACACATGCACACACATGTACACACACATTTGCACATGTACATACATACACACATGCACACAACACCCATGCCTACGCACAAACACACATGTATACACATACGCGTGTGCACATATGCACACATGTGCACACACATACACACATACACGTGTACATACATACACACATGGAAACACATAAACACACACAGCCATTCTCTCAAGGCCGGTGATCAGGGTGATAAGACCGAGATTTTAGCCCCCCTACCTCGGCCCACCCCCTGCCCCAGGCACCTGGGTTTTACAGGGTCTGGCTCCGGCCACAGGCCACTCCCTCCCTCTCTCAGAACGTGCCCTGTGGTCTCTCCCAAGGGTTTTTCAGTTTAGCTTTGTCTGGGGGCACAATATTTCTTCCCTGGTGGTTCAGACAGTAAAGCGTCTGTCTGCAATGCAGGAGACCTGGGTTCGATGAATTTACCTCCTTTTTTGCCCAAGGAATTTGTTTCAGTCAACCTGTGAGTTCATATATGGGACAGGAGCTCACGAGGACTCCACACCCAGCAGCGTGCAAATTCCAGCCTGGATGCTGCAGGAGAGTGCCAAATACCCCCACANAATTCCAGCCTGGATGCTGCAGGAGAGTGCCAAATACCCCCCACAGAAGTACCCCCCCCCCCAGGTTCAGCTACCTAGACGTTCTCAGAACCAGGCAGGGAGACTGGGGTGTGAGGTCCCCTCTCCCCATTAGCATCTGAGCCTGCCCCAGTGCCCTGGGGTTTTAAGGAAATAGCCCACTAACCATTTTCCTATACATCTTTTATTATTAAAACTTTGATATTGGTCTTGGGCTCTTGAAGCAGGGATATTGGTGGTTAGAAGAGACCTGTAGCAGCACCTGACCCCCCTCAAAGGACCATGAAGCCACAGTGGTGCCTGCCTACGGACTCTTGTCCAGGCACTTTCTCACTGCAGGCCTGAGGCAGGCTTGGTGGAGCCAGGACCAGAGGAGGAAGTGGAAGGAAAAGACCGAAGCCCAAAGTGATGGTCCCTGACAAGCCCCTCTGGAAACTAAGGCTCCAGGGAGACTCCCCTCTGGAGGGCACAGCTCTCCATGTCCAGGGGCAGCTGGGGTCAGCAATCCAGTCCTGTCGGCCCCATGGGACACACAAGGTCTACCTGTGGGACAGATCAGAGTGGCTTGGCAGAAACGTGCTTCCTCTGGATGAGAGACCCCCGTCAGGTAAGGTCTGACTCTCAAATGGACCAGTCTGGCTCCCCTCAGAGGTACTCCGAAGCTTGCCTCAGAACTTGATTGGTATTAGTCTTTCAGTTTTGTCCGACTCTGTTGACCCTGTGGACTGTAGCCCACCAGGCTCCTCTGTTTCTGAGATTCTCCAGGCAAGAATACACGAGAGGGTTGCCATTTCCTTCTCCAGGGGATCTTCCTGACCTATGGATCAAACCTGGGTCTCCGGCATTGAAGGCAGATTCTTTACCATCTGAGACACTGGGGAAGCCCGGTTGGCACAATACTTGAGTGCAAACTTTACTCAAGTCTTGATCTTATCCCATCCCTGCTACCCCCCTTTCTGGAGTCACCTTGGTTTTAGACCTGCTGGTACCCAGGATCTTGGTATCTTTTTTACACACAGTTGCCAAGTAATTGATACAGACATGAGCATCCCAGGTCCAGAGAAGGGGACTCCTGTGGGCTGGGCTGTGAGGAAGCAAGGCCAGTGAAGGAGGGCATGACTTTGGAAGGGGTGAGGGGGCTATTCCAGGGAAAGGGACCATGACTCAGTCACCAAGATGAGGCATGCCTGGCCAGGTGAGGCATATCTTTGCCATGGACATCTACAGGAATTTCCATCTGGCCTGCAGGGACAATGTGCCTGACAATTTGGCCTTATCACAGAAGGGCACAAGATGGGCAGAGAAGGCCTGAGGCCAGCTCAGTGGACTGTGCGTGCAGCAGTCATCATTCCAGCTGACAACCATCCACACCGAGGCATGCAAAGCATTTTCAGAGCACTTATACGTGCCAGGAAGCACCCTGGGCTGTTTGAACATGTTATCTCGCCCAATCTTCATCACAGTTCTAAGGTATTATTATAGCCTTCATTTTATAGATGGTGAAACTAGGGTACATAGTGGCATAGAAACTTGCCCAAGGATCTACCAGGAAACCCAGGAGTCTGGCGCTGGAGTCCAGCTGACCATGAAGCCACACTTGCCTCCATCTAGGGCCTGGGCAGTGGGTGGTGACGTGAGGAGCAGAGAGGAAATTCCTTGCTCTTGGGATGTGGGAGTGGATGCTTTCTACATGGATGTTGTTTTTTGGGGGGGTGGGTATTTTTCATTATTGAGTTAAAAGAGATCTTTATGTATCCTGGGTGCAAGTTGCTTACAATATAATTTGTAAATACTTCCTCCTGCTATGTGGGTTGTTTTTCACTTTGTTTTATGATCAGAGTCTACATGGATGTTTGATTCATTTCCAGTCAAGGGTTGACCCTGGAGTTGCAGGAAACTCCTAAACCAAGGGGAACAGTAGCATCTAGGGTCCACTGTAGTGCTTGGTACACAGTGTGATGTAATGACTGCTGGCAGTTCAGACACAGATGGGGGGAGCCAGCGCTGGGCCCAGACTAGGAAGATAGGGAGGCACTCACCAGAGCCCAGTTCCAGCCTGGGGGCAGTCCAACCCAGGTCCATTTGGACCCAGAGAGCCAGGCAGGTACTGGCTAGCCCAGGCGTGCAGGCCAAGTTCCATGGTGGAAGGACCAGAGGTTGGGGATGAGGGGGGAGGTCCACTGTGTAGGTTGCTTTCTCCTTGGCTTTCAGGTTTGTTCCTGGATGGCAGTTGGGCTCGGAGAACATTTTCCAAGTGTGGTTCCCATGCCCCTACCTCCATCAGCATCAGCGCCTTCTGATTCCAGGGCTGCTCTTGGATTTCTGGGGGGGGAGCCCTGGAGCTTGAAAAACACTGGGTTCTAGGGGTTCATAATTCCTTGTTTTTTCCCCACTTTTCTTCTTCCCTTTGAATGCTGATTCTAGGAACATAGGAAGAAGAGTAGGTTGCAGAGGGAAGATAATGCTTGGCTTTAAAGGGTTTGCAGACGTGGTGTTAGTGGTAAAGAACCCACCTGCCAATGCAGGAGATGTAAGAGATCCGGGTTCGATCCCTGAGTCAGGAAGATCCCCTGGAGGAGAGAATGGCAACTCACTCCAGTATTCTTGCCTGGAGAATCCCATGATTCTGGCGGGCTACAGTCCATGGGGTTGCAGAGAGTCAGACACAACTGAAGAAACTTAGCATGAATGCCCTTAACAGGCAGTGAGATAGTAAAAGCTAGAGCTCAGAGAAGCTGTTGGGTTGGGATGGGTCTAGAGATATAAGCATGTAACTGCAGGAATGATTTGAAAAAATTGTATGTGATTTTCTCTTTTGTCTTCATGAGTCTATGACCTTTTCACACAGTCTGCCTAAGGCAGCCACATGTCTGGTTAGAGAGAATTTGTTACAGAAGGATTGCCTAAAGAAAAGCCAGGTTGACATTCAACTTTTGACACTCAATATATGAGGATGTGGCAGGACAAGAATCTTCAAGCCAAGACAGTGTCTTGATGTAGGATTTGCCAGATTCCTTTCAGTTCAGTTCAGTTCAGTTGCTCATTCATGTCCGACTCTGCGACCCCATGAATCTCAGTACGCCAGGCCTCCCTGTCCATCACCAACTCCCTAAGTTCACTCAAACTCATGTCCATCAAGTCCGTGATGCCATCCAGCCATTTCATACTTTGTCGTCCCCTTCTCCTCCTGCCCCCAATCCCTCCCAGCATCAGGGTCTTTTCCAATGAGTCAACTCTTCGCATGAGGTGGCCAACGTATTGGAGTTTCATGCTCAACATGAGTCCTTCCAATGAACACCCAGGACTGATCTCCTTTAGAATGGACTAGTTGGATCTCCTTGCAGTCCAAGGGACTCTCAAGAGTCTTCTCCAACACCACAGTTCAAAAGCATCAATGCTTTGGCGCTCAGCTTTCTTCACAGTCCAATTCTCATGTCGCGCTCAGCTTTCTTCACAGTCCAACTCTCACATCCATACATGACCACTGGAAAAACCATAGCCTTGACTAGGTGGACCTTAGTCGGCAAAGTAATGTCTCTGCTTTTGAATACGCTGTCTAGGTTGGTCATAACTTTCCTTCCAAGGACTAAGCATCTTTTAATTTCATAGCTGCAATCACCATCTGCAGTGATTTTGGAGCACAAAAAGTAAAGTCAGCCACTGTTTCCACAGTTTCCCCATCTACTTGCCATGAAGTGATGGGACCGGATGCCATGAGCTTAGTTTTCTGAATGTTGAGCTTTAAGCCAACTTTTTCACTCTCCTCTTTCACTTTCATCAACGGGCTCTTTAGTTCTTCTTCACTTTCTGCCATATTCCCTCTTTTCCTTGCTGGCTCATCAACAGTGAGGCTCCTGCCTTGTCTACAAGGCTCAGGTGGAAATCTAAAGGAACAGTAAATATGACAGAAGGGAGGTATAGGAAAGGCATGTCCTCCTGCTCTCTTCTGGATCAGAAGACTTAAGGGAGGAGGAGGAGATGGGAGAGGTAGGATGGGGTGGGAGAACAAGGATTCCCCAGCCAGTGACAGTTAAGTTAGGACCCTGTCATCCAATGACCTCGCCAGGCTCCGAATGAGCAGAACTCAAGTGAGACAGCAGATATTCCAGATCTGAGGCCATACAAGCATATGAGAGGCCAGCAAAGGGCATCGTCCTAGAGAGCAAGGGACCCTGCTGGAGAGCTGGGCCAGCATACCACAGGCCTAGGGCCTATTCTCCCAGAAGAAATAGGCCAGGCTAGCTGAACAAGTGAGCATTTTTAGACCAAGAAAGACTGAAGACACCTAACGGGCTTTTAGAGTTATCCCACCTGACTAAACTTCATCAGTGACAGGTCTCATTGAAAATTGCATTTTTGAAAATACTTTTTACTTATTTATGTATTTATGGCTGCACTGGGTCTTCATTGCTGTGAGCGGGCTTTCTCTAGTTGTGGCAAGTGGGCACTACCCTCTAGTTGCCATGCACTGACTTCTCATTGCGGTGACTTCTCTTGCAGAACACGGGCTCTAGAACTCAGGATCAGTAGTTGTGGTACAGGGGCTTCATTGCTCCTTGGCATGCGGGATCTTCCTGGACCAGGGATCAAACCCATGTCCCCTGCATATGCTGGTGGGTTCTTAACTACTGAATCAATAGACAAGTCCAAAAATTCCATTTTTAATGCTGCACATCCAAGCAGTGCAGTTCAGTCACTCAGTCGTGTCTGACTCTTTGCGACCCCATGAACTGTAGCACGCCAGGCCTCCCTGTCCATCACCAACTCCTGGAGTCCACCCAAACCCATGTCCATCGAGTCAATGATTCCAACCAATCATCTCATCCTCTGTAGTCCCCTTCTCTTCCTGCCCTCAATCTTTCCCAGCATCAGGGTCTTTTCCAATGTGTTAGCTCTTTGCATGAGGTGGCCAAAGTTGAGTTTCATCCTCAACATCAGTCCTTCCAATGAACACCCAGGACTGATCTCCTTTAGAATGGACTGGTTGGATCTCCTTGCAGTCCAAGGGACTCTCAAGAGTCTTCTCCAACACCACAGTTCAAAAGCATCAATTATTCAGTGCTCAGCTTTCTTCACAGTCCAACTCTCACATCCATACATGACCACTGGAAAAACCATAGCCTTGACTATGTGGACCTTTGTTGGCAAAGTAATGTCTCTGCTTTTGAATATGCTGTCTAGGTTGGTCATAACTTTCCTTCCAAGGACTAAGCATCTTTTAATTTCATGGCTGCAATCAGCCATCTGCAGTGATTTTGGAGCACAAAAAATAAACTCAGCCACTATTTCCACTGTTTCCCCATCTATCTGCCATGAAGTGGTGGGACCAGATGCCATGAGCTTAGTTTTCTGAATGTTGAGCTTTAAGCCAACTTTTTCACTCTTCTCTTTCACTTTCATCAACGGGCTCTTTAGTTCTTCTTCACTTTCTGCCATAAGGGTGGTGTCATCTGCATATCTGAGGTTATTGATATTTCTCCCTGCAATCTTGATTCCAGCTTGTGCTTCTTCCAGCCCAGAGTTTCTCATGATGTACTCTGCATATAAGTTAAACAAGCAGGGTGACAATATACAGCTTTGACGTACTCCTTTTCCTATTTGGAACCAGTCTGTTGTTCCATGTCCAGTT